>WEIT01024779.1:1142-38694 GCA_013389985.1 Dryoscopus gambensis | reverse complement strand
GCCGAAAGTCAGATCTCGCTGCTCCGGCCGCTGGTTCCGGTCCAGGCGATTCCCGTAACCCGATTATTTTTCTCCCGGGTTTCGGCACCACTTGTTGCCTTCTAGTGAAGGCGTGACGACCTGGTTTCAGAAATCCAGCACGGCGGCCCGACCCCTCCTGAGCCACTCGGGCCACTGGACACGCTGACACCAATGTGGTGGACGGCAAATGGCGTTTATTGCCTTACATCATGGGGTTAGATAGTCAAGGGGGTTTCACTACGTCATAGGGGATGGTTAGGTTTTAACTAGGGTTAGTAAGGGGATGGAAAAGTACTGGAGTTGGGGTGGGTCACATTCCATGGAGGGTGATAACATACCATAGGGGTGAGGGGGGAAGGGCCCTGCTGCTTCCGTGACATCCCGAAATCTTCCGTGAGCGCCTGTCCCTGCCTACCACAATATTCTCTGCTGATGCAGAACCATTCCAATGTGCTCAGTTATAAGCAAAGTATATAACTTGCTTTTGTTTGGCAATTAATTAAAAATATAGTCTCCTTTCACAATTTAAAGAACAATTAAATAATATACAATCAGCACAGTTCCTTTTAGACTCAGGTGATAAAATTTCCACATGATGAAAACACCTTTCCTCAGGATTAAATCTCCCCAGTCACATTAACATTGACCTAAGCTCTGTGGGATAAGTAATTTCAACAGCAAAGCCCTGCTTGGCAATATTACACAATATTTTCTGGAACCCTTCCCTGCAGCCTACTGAGCTAACACCATGGCAAGCCTCAGGATCTACTGTATAAGACAAGGTTAAACCTTCAGAAACCTTAATTAGTCTTCTGAGCATTTGCAAATAGGTACATACACAGAGAGAAAAGAAAAAGAAGCCTACTAAGTATAGGAGGAAATATAGTTAGTGGAATGCAGTACATTTCTCAAAAATTTGAGACAGAATTGGAAGTAATAACAAATAATTGAACATTTAAAGTAATTTTTAGGCAACGCTATTCACAGTGGGGAATCACTGAGATTTTGCATGACTGAGACAGACAGTATACTCAAGAAAATTTTATATTTACAAAAAGCCAACCAGCTTTCTTCCACTTTCCTGCTCAGAGAATGAGAAAAATTTAACCCATGTGTCCATAAACACACAATTTTGGGGTACAGTTACAAGCTGTTTAGAGTTCTGTTCTGAAATGAATCCCTAAGATGCTTGTCCCCTGAACCTCTGGAAGGAAGTAAAAGGAGTTGGGACCAAGAGAGCCAAGCCAACTCAAAGAGGAAGACCTACAAGCTGTTTGGAGCTGTTTTTCACACACTGCAAGCAGACAAAACCATCTCAGGACACCATGCAAAAATCCGGTGCCTGGCACCACAGGCTCACACAATGAAGCACTGCCTCTTTGTGAGGAGCTGAACATTCTCGATGCTTTTCCCTACACCACTGTCTTTCAAGGCCGTTGGTTATGCAACTTCTGGAGAAACGCAAGCAGATAAATGATTCAAGGTCTTTTAACAAGATTTCTTCAGCAAATGTAAGCAAGTGGCTTGTGGATTCAGGTAAGAGGCTGCCCACCTGAAGACGATGGGAAAATTATGCTAGAACAGAAGCACAACGTTTAAATTAACTGTCACGCAAAGGAAAACTGTCCAGACTGAGTGAAATGTCAATGTTAAACTGCACAGTTCAGAAGAGATTTAAAAATACCATCCCAGGCACTAGGAGTGCCTGAAAAATGGTTAGAGGGGATCTCAAAGGGAGACTGAAATCATGACAGCTTGTCCACTGACTTCAAATCATTATGCCAGACCAGGCAGGTAACATTTTGCACTAACTTGTCTCAACAAAGGAATGGATAAAAAGAATAATGACTGTGTACAACCAGTTATATCATTGTCTTTAATTATGAAGTTTAGCTTCAAGAATATTTTCCAGACTTAATTCTCACAATTTTTTATGAGAGTATTACTTTAAGAGACATAGTGTGTCTGCTTACTGCATTTAAAAGTGAAAATATCTTCTGGATATAAGTGGAGTAGAGAATTCTGCAAAAATTAAAATATCACCGTGCTAAAAGTATAATAATGCAAGTAATGTTATTCTCATGACCAAAAAACATTTCACCATACATTTCAAATATATTAAATTCTCAGACTGGAAGCTATATGTCTTTTTCTTTCCAAACTCAAGGAAATGGAAAATCAGGGCAATTCCACAAAGTGTTTTACATTTTTGATCAAACAGCAATGCTACTCACATTCATTGCCTAAGAACAGAGACCTACAGGCCTTCCCATTTAAAAAGCATCAGGTTTATAGAACCACACTCCCTGCTGCAAATAGCAGCAAGAATCTAAAATTATGAGATACAGAATAATTGATAATGGGTGATGAGAATCATATGACAGCAAAAGTAAATACACTTAATTTGTAACAGAGGTGGCTGAATCATATGCTGTGACATTTTCCCAAGCTCTGATCATTTTCTCTAGGTTGCCTTGATGCTTGAGTAGATTTCTATCAGTGTTACAGAAGGAAATGACAAGTGTCCACTGATTCTGACTATGACCCTTTTCTTTTTTTGCCAGGTTTTGAAGTCCTTTCTGCAAGGATCCTACCTACCTTCTACTCCCCACAGAAATAAGGTGAAATGTGACAGGAAAGGTGTCTGTATCTTCACCCATGTGAAGTGAGGCTCTCACTTAAGCCTGGAAAGAACTCTCCTGCTCGACTGCACTCTTATGTATTTGCAGACTAGATTTTGGAAGAACAGGTAAAATCTATCTCCTAGGCTTGGATTAATTATTTTTAAAGTAAACACTTCTTCCTCCAAAAATAACTGTGGAGCAGTCACACCGAGTAATTCCCGCCAAATAATAAAAAAGAAACAAAAGTCCCAATGATTAGTTCATGCAATCACTGAAATTTTGGGTTCGAAAAGACCTCTAAGATCGAGTTCAACTGTTAGCCCAGCACTGCCAAGCACTGCCACTAAACCACATCCCCAAGTGCCACATCTACATGTCTTCTAAAAATCTCCAGGGATGGTGACTCAACCACTTCTTTTGGCAGCTTGTTCCGATGTCTGACAAGCCTTTCAGTGAAGACATTTTTCCTATTATCCAATCTAAACCTCTCCAGTCCAGCATGAGGCTGTTTCATCTCATTGTATCACTTGTCACCTGGGAGAAGAGACCAACCTGCACCTCACCGCAATCTCCTTTCAGATATTTGTAGACAGTGATCTGCTAACGTCGAAGTGGCTACTTATTTTCCCACAATATTTTAACAACTTTTAGTTTCACAATACTTTGCACAAAAAGGAGCTTTCTGGCTTTGCAGCCCAACAATGAGAACATGCTGTCAGAGGCTCAGATTCAAATCTAATCTCTCTCTGAACCAAATCAAGCATTTAGGAAAATACCTTAGTCACAAAGTAATGAAGATTTGTGGGCTGGCACACCCTCAGTCTACCATTTTTTTCTAATTGAGCACATCGATTCATTAATACAGTAACCTGTGAATGCCCAGAATGTTCTCAGCAGCAGGCCGTAAAGCAATTTTTAATGCTGCTGACCAAAAGATATGCTTAAGCATTTAATACCTAGTGGAGATGTTCCAACAGAAAAGTACAACATTCTGTAATAGCACATAACTCCACTGTTAAGACATTTTCTCCTAAGTTAGGTGAGGGGGAAAAAAAAGTCCATATCCTTAAAATCAGTAGAGATTTGAACCGTTTCTGATCCAATACACATAAGAAAACTGCAGCACCTGTTTTGTGATAGTGTCTATATCGTCCTGAAAATCTAGCTTTTGCTTTCATCTAAAATGTCTGGGAATGCATTTTTTTTGCATGAAAAAAGCATCTTGTTTTCATTAGCTGGAAAAAAAAAAGTGGAGAGGAGTAAATAGAGATCTGTTTCTTGTCAACTGGAACCATTTTAATTTATTTATAAGTCAGTCACTGAACTGACAAATCAATTTATTGTGTAGCCCAAGTGAAAATCGCCTGCCCTGGGGTCAAAGCAAGTTGCACATATGTAGGCAGAATTTGGCCTTTGCTTCCTGAGCACATCCTTCTGAGCTGCAGAATACCAACTGCAGGCTCCACAGGCTCCATGTCAGCCAGTGCCAATGGGTGAACTAATAGGAAGAAGCTTCATAGAAACTAAGAGATTACAGTTTCTCTGTAAAATATAATTAAAAGAGAAGGAAGCTTAATTTCTCTAATTCCTAGAATGGAATAAACCAGAGAAAAAATTCTTCTGTTTTTATCTTGATGAAAGCATTCATGAGTTTCACAAATCATTGTATCACTACACATGTATTCCAACAACAAAGTAAATGTATCCATGAACAAACACCTACTTTACACTATACTAATTCAAACTCATATCTGTTATATATGGCTTTTTATAATTTCATCTGACTTTCTAATTCAGTAATTGTACGTCAACTAGCAAGAGCAAACTACGCAATAAAGAAGTAGAATTGTGGAATTTTCTGCAACCTAAAGCAAAGCATAAATACCTGGAGCAGATTTACTACTTTGCCATTTACTGTGATGCGCCTGCACCTACAAAAACTTATTGCTAGGTGCCTTCCTGATCATAAGTAGGAAGAATTTTCTGCTTGCTATTTAAATCCTGTGTCAGTAACTGGCCAAAATTGGCATTCCTGTTTCTGCAGAAGACATGGATGGTTTCTGGATTAACCTTCTCTGAACACATCACGTTTAATAAGAGAAAGCAAGAGAAGCAGCAAAGCAGTTCCTACCCCCAGGGATACCACAAGGAGGTGGTATATACTGTGGCAGAGCAGTTTGGATCTCTGGAAGGCTTTTGGAAAACCACTGATGCGTATTCTTGGAAAGCACCACTTCAAATTGCCCCTAAAGCAACACAACACATGTGAAACAAAAACCTACAGGCTGTGCGGATAGCTTACCTCACAGCTGATGTGGGCCTATGCAGACAAGTTAACTTCGCATCTGACACGTGGTGCTGCAGAGGTGGAGTGCTCCCAGCTTTTCACGTCCCCGCAGAAAGAGAGGGAGGGCAGCCTCCGCCTCCACTCTGGCATAGAGCACTTGACTTAAGGACCCAGTGGCCTAATTTAATTGCTACAACTGACTTGAAAAGCTGTTGCACAGCGTGCCTTAAGGAATTAAAAAGACAGAAAGAACAAATATGTTTGTCTACCCTGAAAGCATCTATAGCATTCACCTAAAATCTGAGAAATTCTCCATCATACCAAAATATGCTGTTTCAATGGCTGATTATATATACAGGTGCAATTTAGGGTTCCAACAACAAATAATCACCATATCTGAAGACACATTGTGTCAAAGATGAATTAAGATCATTAATAATACATATCTTGTTTTTATCTGAATTTGTTCTCCCAAATGTGAAATTGACCCACTGCATTCAGAGTGTACTTCAATATCACCCATTCTTGCATTTGAACTGAAAAACAAATTATATAGAAATAAACAAAATAAATCAGAATATCACCACTTCTCTTTGTAACCATCTGTGTACTTCACAGTTCCTCACCTGGTTTTAAATGTGACATTTTATTAGCATTTAGTCTGGCATTAGAAAAGGTATGCTTTTCTAATTGCAGAATTTTAAAATATCAGGAAAAAACTCTTCTCAGCAAGAAATCAAAAATGATCTAACCAAGGAGTCTGAAATCTGCCCCTAGATGTAGGTTTGATTTCTCAGAAACTGGGGAGGTATGAACATGACTTGGGAGGGGGGAGGGGTGACCAGGGGTGTATTCAGCAGCTCTGTCATGGACAATCATGGCTCATTATCGATGGAAGGTCATGGCCCATTATCACCTCTCACTTTTAACAGTCCTTTACACTCCCACAGCCACAAAGTCATTCGTCCTGTGTTTAGCTAATAAAAAAAGCTTTGGGAGACTCCTGTCTCTGCAAACAAAGAAACTCTCCCCAGGAAGAGCAACCACAAACCTGGCACTGCTAGGATGACCACTCTGCTCTCTGTGGTTTTCCCTTGGGCCCTCTTCGCATTTGGCAACCCCCAGAGCACCAGCACCCCCGCTCTCGCTCCCACCCCACCTTCCTCCTGTACCATCTTCCAATTCTCCCTCTTCTCCTACTCACCATGCCTGAAATAAATACGGGCAGGACTGTGAGTCCTTTAAAAGCCTTTATTAAAAATGATCAGCTTGGGTTGGGTGCCCGGCAGGCTGCGCACACCTCCGTAGCTTCCAGCTTCGACGTGGGGGAGGAGGAGGAATTCGGCTTTGCCACTCAAAGTGATAAAGCCGGGCCTTCTCTCCTCACAAGGGAGTGGCCAGGAAGGCAATTTCAACTTGTCATCAGAGGGGGGGTGCTCTCAGTCAACCCTCTTATAGTTTATGGTGACCAAAAAGGAAACCCAAAAGCTGGCCAGGTGGTAGTTCTCCTTCTAACTGATTGTGTAATCAGGTTGATTTTTCTGAAAAAGTTCATTGGCTCATCTTTAACTTGTTTTTTTCTAGGGGTTTGTTACTTCTCCCAAGAGTCCTTTAGGCGTTCATTTGCATATCAGGTTTTCTGGTTTTTTTCTCCTCTCTGGTATCTGCAGACAGGCCTGGGGGAGGGTAGCTGGGCAACAGGGGAAGGGTAGGGATGCCATACATTCCTTAAATTTACATATGCTGATAAGGAGTAGCTTACTGCGAGTTGGAGGTTTTTTTTTTTTTTACAACAACAGAGTAATTAGCAGTAGCTGTTAATAAAGGACGAAATATAACATTCAGGTAACGAATAATAAACTACAATGAAATATAAAATGAATGGGCAATTGTTAAATTGATAATCTGGTCTCTTATTTATAACAATGCCCTTTCCCTTTATGACCCTCCCTTGCCTCTTGATGACTAAAACTAATCCTCCCAAAAAATTCTATTAAAACATTTTCAAAACTCTGTAAGCTCTGAAAAAGACCTCTCCCATGGGGAAAAGAAAGGGAAAAGTAACTACAAAAATCAAAGCCCACATGTTCTGATATAATAACTGCATTCACTCTATTTATCATTCTTTTTCTTCATACCCATCCCCTTCTTCATACTCTTTTTACATTGTTTAGTTGCATACAATTACCTTGTCTTCATACAGCATGTGGGCAGTTCTATATGTCCATAAAACACAATTTTCAATATCAATAACTATATTGATTAAAGGTATTAGCAGGGTATCATATAAAACACATCTTTTGACTTTTACCTCCATCCCAGTGTACAGGACCACCGTCCTGTACATATCCTAATACTAAAAAAATCTCTTGAAAGATCCAAGAAGATGCAAGACTGAATGAATAACCCCACAAGTTATAAATCAATTTATGCAATGCAATTGCAGGGTTTGATTTTATGGTAAATTTAAATTCTATCATAAAGAACGTTAAACTCTGCACTTCTTTTTTTGCCTCATGCTTCTATCAGTAATAAAAGCCTGTTTTTCATAACAAGTAATTATGAACAGATCATATTCATTGAAAACATTCTATCTGTGGTGGAAAAAAATATTGTTCACAAAAAAAAAAAACCCTCATCATATTTAGTAAAAAACACAAAGCAATCAAAGTCCTCACATGACATTCCTATACTAAGGTTAGAACTTCTTCATTAACTTATAGCAATCCCCTATGCTGCTATAGCAGCAGAATCCAAATAACTAAGTAACCACAGCTGGAGAATCCTTTTGCATACATATGTAAAAATGAAAGAACAGACCAAAAATTCCTTTCTTCTAGTCTGGCTGATACCAGCCAGTCTCGGAGCTGGGTCAGGCATTGGAGCTGAGGCTGGAGCACCTGGCCTCCCACCAGGCAGCATGGAACCCACGCATGGTGCTCCAGCGTTCAGTGCAGCTAATGCTAGAGCTCCAGCAATCAAGTAAAGTCAGCAGGAAACCCATCAGATGGGCAGTTCACGGCAAAACCCCAGAGGGCTGCAGGAATGGAAAGGCAGCAGGGGGGGAAAACAAACAAGAGATGCTAAAACTGCAAACAACCAGAAAAAACAGTGGCAACAGAGAAGAGCAGTTTAAGAAACAAACATAAAACTGAACCACATAACACTTTATTGGCAAGACAAAGCACAGAGAGCTTCAGGCACCCTGAGAAGCAAGTAGGAGATAGCGATAGATTTCAAACACTTGGTTGCAAAATAAAATTAATCCAGCAAATAGAAATTATCCTTTGGATAATGTTTTCCTTTATCACCTATTTTATATTTGTCCTAGTACTATCTGATAGAGATTGAAAATTCTGAAACTCATTCTAAGAAGAGAACATGACAGAATGACAACCCAGATGGTGCGCAGAACTAGCCTGTTCAGCAAAGAACCATTTGAGTTAATTAATAAGAAGCATCCAGAATAGAAGTGTGACTTCAGAAAAACCTCTGTCTTAAGTAAGAAGTGACCAATATTACCTCTTTCAAAATAAAGGAGAGGTTGTCCTTTTTTTTTTAATTAAGCTACAGGATGAGGTACCTCTTCTTTGACCCTACAAAACAGATCATAAACAGTCAGAACACTCTTCCAAGCTGCTTGAATTATTTCCTATGGTCAGAGAATTCAACCCCATATTCCTATCTGTCTTTAAAGGAGTGGATTACCATACCCATCAGGGCATTCCTCATTCTCCTCATGGAAACTATGAAGTTATAGAGGACAATGCTAAACTGGAGAATTCTGTGGCATATGAGCCACCTTAGCTGGGAGGAGAACTTCAAATCTCTGTGTCAAAATCTGACATTAGAGCTGAATCTGTCCTTAGCTTGGAAACTGGAGCCCTCAGGTGAATACAAACCACTAAGCTTCATGTTCACATGTATTTTCTCTCTGGCTCACTGAATCATAAATTAGTTTCTGCCTAAAATAACCAAGGTCAGGGAAACTCCTTGTGAGAAGAGATTCTGAACCAGTTCAGACCTCAAGTATTGTGGGCGAATTCTTTAACTGTAAAGCAAATACACACACAGAGATTTTGTATCAGCAGCCCTTCAGCTCCCTGCTGTGAATGCAATAAACTATCTCTTGGGTTGGGGAAGGGGGACAGGTCTTTTTGTTTGGTTTTTTAAATTGACCGCTATTCTTGAGCCAAGCCAGGTAGAGCACAAGGAGAGGGCACAGTGCTCTGTTTCTTCCTGTTCCCATTCCACCTCCTCCATGAAGTACAGCAGAGATAGCTATTTCATTCTGTACACACATAAACAGCCACGCCCACCCTCTTCTGCAAGCAATGAAGAAACAGAGGGACAGCCAAAATAAAGTGGAGCTGGTGCTAATGCTGGCCTTTAACTTGAGAGCTGGGATTTGCTCCCTCCCTCTCTGGACAGATAAATCTTTATGAGGGCAGAGTCAGAACAGGTATCTGGGATCTGAAAGACATGCTTCCCACATGGCACACTTTGCCAAGTACACCTCCTCATCTTTCATATAAAACTTGGAATGTTTACATCAAAGTTGCTGGTTCTACCATTATTGCCAAGATAGGAAGGCTCAATAAGGAGGTCTCTAAGCAGTTAAAATATGAAACCTGATCATATAGTTGCAAGTTCAGTGAGTACATTAATCAGAATTTAATGTCTTTCCTCAAATCTTTTCTGGCACCTGTAGGAGAATAGGAATTGTTAAGAACTGAGAGAGAATATCACTTCTGCATATTCCAAGACAAGCAGTGCCCTGTGGGAATTCAAAGAGTGCTGCCATGCAGCCTGAGTGATGGTTCTTTGAGGAAGAATCACTAAAAAAATTCCCAGATTCTCTAATTAGCCATGTTATAGTGACTGTTAAGCCTGATTCTTCTGCATTTCTGCATATGTTTATGGAATACAGAGATTCCACTCTCTGCTTCAAAAAATTACCTCTTAGTAGTGGTTACTCACTAACAAACAGCCAAGAGATGTGATTAAAAAGAATTTCATTGTGGCATCAACTCTCTTTAAAAGGAAAAGGAGGGGTGGGCAGAGGAAGAGAGGGAGAGAGAGATGCTGTAAGTTCGGAGGCAAAACACTGTTATTATTCTGAAGCAGCAATGACATCCTTGCATTAACACAGCATGAAATCATGGTAGCAATTTTCATGCTGTATTATTTTGTTTTTGTCAGGTCACCGATTTTCAATTTCATCAATACTATATAAAACTAAGGAAGATAATATAATAAAAAGCATCCACTCGGAGTCCAATATCGAAGCAAGAACATGTTGCTTTTTCTGTGAATTTAAACCAACCAATCCACACACAGAAAATATGTGTTATTTTTGTCCCCAAATAACATAAATACACCAAACTCAGAGGTTACAAAAAAGACAATATACCAAAGTAAACCTGATACAATACTAACTGTATGTTACTACAGTTTACAAGCTGATCTTTACCTTTGTCCAACATGCAAAATAGACAGAGTATAAAACCAAAAAGCTACAGTGGGCTTTGTTTACACTCATCTGAACCCACGTTCTTGAGCTTTTTCCAAGCACTATTCATTTAAAGTGAAATTACCGCTTAAATCGTCCCAGATTTAGCTCATTGATTCTCATCACCCAGCTGTCTTTCTGTGTTTTGACTGTATCATTACAACTGATCTGAGTTCTCCTAAACCACAAGTTATGGCGAGATACAGAAATAAGAGAGAAACACGTGCTATTTTCAAAGCAAGCCTTCCGAGCCTTCACCCATGGGGATGTCACTCCAGGAACTAAAGCTCCCAGAACGGCATTTGGGTAGCAGAGAAGTCCCTAGAGATCCACCTCTCCATTTGGAAACATTTATGAGGTATTTTGCTTAGAGAAGGGAAGAAGGGAGAACAAAATCCAAGGAGCTATCACATACAAAACATCCAGTGGGCTTGGAGTTTGGCAGCTTGACTGTGAAGTATATCAGTATCTGTTTCTCTAATTCACAGCTGTTCCACCAGGTTCTAAATCCCTGAGCACCTTATCTGAGCCTCTGCACACAGCCTCAGCCCGAGAAACTTTCCTATGAAGGAGGCACCAAACTTTCAGGTTTCCTCTTAGGCATACACCTGCGCAAGATCAGAGACAATTTTCCAAAGAGAAATGTGCAATTTCTTTCTTCAGAGAGGACTGGAAGCCCCTAAATGCCTTCCACAGTGGAGGAAAAGGGCAGCAGGGAGATGGACACAACCAGTCCTACTCCCTTTATTGTCCAGTTGTATCCACTGCAGTATTGGCCCTCACTGACACCAAGTCCATGAAGAAAGCTACCTGCTGCTCTCATTCCCCAGTACTCTTCTGAAGGCACTGAAGAAATCCAAGTAATTTGGCTGGAAGAGACATAATACTTAGTCTGGTCAAGCCCTAGTCTGGATGGGCAAGGAACATGAGGTGCTGCACAGCACACCCATCCCATAGTTAACACAGGCTCCAGTGAGGGCCACAGTACCTCTAACTTCTTTGTAAGAGCTGAAACATGAACAATTGCTGTGATATCCTCCTTTGTCCTACAAATAATGGCAGCCATATGTGTCCCTATTAAAACGCTGTGGGAGTAAATCAGACATTCCATGATTTTTTTATAAAACTGGATCCTTCCCATCGCTATTTGAAAATAATTAGTCCTTCTTCAACACTGAATGATTAAAATGTAACTAACACCACACTTCTTTCACATGATCAATGTTGGTACAATGAATAGCACATGAATTAATAATGTCTAGGCACTTTTTCTAATTGTTTCCTAATGTTCTGTTATTATATATTCATTTGATATTCACTGCAATGCTAGTGATCACCATTTTTTAATTTGTTCCATAAAAATCACACAATTTGCCTTTGCTTGCTCCAAAAGAATTAAAAGACTGAAGTGCAGTCACCTGATTTCTGTCAGGTGAAGTCCCAGGTGACTGGAAAAGAGGAAGCACTGTACCCATCTTTAAAAAGGGTAGAAAGGAGAATGTTGGGAGCTACCGACCTGTCAACCTCACCCCTGGGCCTGGGAAGATCATGGAACGGATCCTCCTAGAAGATCTGATAAAGCACATGGAGGGCAGAGAGGCGATTCAGGACATCCAGCACGGCTTCACCAAGGGCAAGTCCTGCCTGACCAACCCAGAGGCCTTCTGCAATAGGGTGACTCCATCAGTGGACAAGGGAAGGGCTACAGATGTCGTTCATCTGGAATTCTGTAAAGCCTTTGACATGGTCCCCCACAACATCATCCTTCTCTCTAAGTTGGAGAGAGATGGATTTGATGGATGGACTGTTAGATGGGTAAGGAAGTGGTTAGACAGTCACATCCAGAGGGTCGTGATCAACAGCTCAGAGTTCTAGTGGACATCAGTGACAAGTGGTGTGCATCAGGGGTCTGTATTGGGACCAGTGTCATTTAATACCTTCACTGATGACACAAAGGGATTGAGTGCACCCTCAGCACCTTTGCAGGTGATATCAAGCTGAGGGGTGCAGTTTACACACCTGAAGGACGGGATGTCTTCCAGAAGAACCTGGACAAGCTCAGGAATTGGCCTATCTGGAATTCCCACTGGGAATCTCATGAGGTTTAACAAGACCAAGTGCTGGTGTTGTGTTGGGGTCTCACCGCCATGTTCCCCTGAGGGGAGGGGGCCCTGGGACGGCAGGGCGTGNAGGGCATGCACAGGGTCTCCCTGCCCCTGCTCCCTGGTCACACGTAGCCCAGTTCTGCATTTTGGTTGGTGGCTTTGTGTCCCCCTGAGAAGGGAAGTCGGGGTTGTCTCATGACTTGGGCGGTCTGTGTGCTGACTTCAGCGATGTAGGTGGGAAATAAAGATCTGCTGAAATAGCGACAAAAATGGGCCTTTCCTGATTTCTTCTACGAGCGAAGCTGTCCCCAGGAAGGTTGCAGAACCCCACTGCAACAGTGTTGCCCCTGGGTCACGGTAACCCCCATGGGATGGTTGTGGGATGTGGGATGAGGAGATGGAGAGCAGCCCTGCCCAGAAGGCCTTGGGGGTGCCGGTGGAGGAGAGGCTGGACATGTCCCGGCCATGTGCACTCACAGCCCAGAAACCAAACGTGTCCTGGGCTACATCCAGAGGACCGTGAGCAGGAGGTCCCAAATCTGTTACTGACTCTGTTACTGTTGCTGAGGGTGCCTGAGGGTAAACATCTCTCTTTGACCCCCTCCTGTCAGACAGTACCTGGTATGTCACCAAGAGAGATGAAATGAGCAAATACTACTTTTAATAAAAAGGGACAGCTATACCACCTGGCATCATCATGACCTGTCCCCACAGAATCCTATGTGCCTTGGGATTGCAATTATTTTTATTCTGAGTAAATAAATAAATAAACCACATAAATTCCAATGCCTCTTTTTGCAAGTGTGTAAGTCCCTAGAAGGTGACATTTTTCTAGCTCCTATTTCCAGGTGGCATCAGCCTTCCTATTATGAGCTGCCTTTCTTTGTCTGTTTTCAGGCTGTGAAGTATGAAGAGAAAATCAGGTTAGATTGCTCATGGAATTACAAACTTGTCTTTAAACAAAACAAAACATTCTAATAACACATATAACTAAGCCACACACTTAGGAGGAAAAAATTAAAAGCATTTCATCAAAACGCATTCTTCAAAAGCAGGGCACCTGAATGTGATAAAAGTAACAAATGTGATATCCAGAGGAGTGTGTTCAGTACTTGTGTTGTTTGTTATTAGGTTTTGCTTGGCTTGATCATAACTCCCAGCACAAAATCTAGGAAGACAGATCACTAAAGACAATACCACAGACTATTTTCTTTAATACAAATAAAACATCCACTTTTTGTTGAAAAGCTCAAATAAATACAAAACATGAAACGGGATTACTCCAGGCTTTGTTTTGTCCATATCTTCAAAATACCTTATCAAACAAAATAAAAAAAAGTGCTTACATCAATATTTTATTGAAATTCTTTCAGAGAAGACTTATATACATTATATTTTCAAGATGAGATGCAGACTATTTTACTTGCAGCAGAGAGCAATATATTGGATAATAGCTGACATTTGACTCCCAGGGTTTTTCTTTTATGAATCAAAATTCATTTATGGATAGTAAAGTAGAAGAGTGTGGCTAAGAAATCGATAAAAATGTTCTGTATTCTAGTTATGGAACATAGAGATAACCTTAAATCAACATTAAAGATGCTGGCCTGTGTAAACATTGACAAAGCCAAAGGAATTATTTTAAATAATAGACTTCAACAAACAGGTATCAACAAGCTCTGTTAGTGGAGATTGCTGCCATCATTTATGATGGTTCTAATTTATTCAGCATGTGGAAATGATCAGTGGCATGCAGATGATGGCCTAATTTAGGAAAAAAATTCAAACTATATGACTAATGGTCATCTTTCCTCCCCTCTCTTTTAAATACATAACATTTATTTACTGGCTCATTACAGCTCCATGCCAGTTGCCAAAGACGGTTTTGTTTTTATTTTCCTTATTGGCAACGAACACAATGAAATTACACTACTGACACACATAGCCCATGCATTGATAAATCAGCAAAGTCCATAAAAAGAGTAGAACAAAGACCTCGTATTTCCTGACTGTCCAAAAGATGGCTGCTATTGGAAAGTACTATTTGTGTTCAGAGAACAAAACACCACAACAGCAGAGAGGGAGGAGGATATGAGCTGTCTGCTCTGTACATGCTCAAATAAGCCCATCTCCCCAGCTTGGAAAGAGAACTGACCCAACTGACCCAAGTAATGGGGTAAAACAGAAGAAGGGGATGAAATAGTTTTTACAAACAGACCCAACTGAAACAAAGAATCAATATCAACAGAAATTCAGGTAAAGAACAAGACACATTCCAAACTATGTCAAATACTAATTCTAGGAACATATAGTCTTCAATTTTGGGTTTTAAACATTTTGTTTCTGTAAAACAGGAGCCTAAGCTAACTCTTTAGACATTAAATAAAATCAATAGGCAAAAACGTATTTGCATTCTCCTTTACTTTGAGGATTTGATTTTTATTAAACTTCTGCCTGTTTGCATACCAACATGTAATTTTTCCATGATTCAACAGTGCTGTTCTTGAGATCTCTCAGGTAGCACTTTAGAACATCCACTTAATTTTCAGTTTATTCCAAAACAATTCCATTCTATTACCCTAAATGATCATGTATGCTGTGAAGAAAGCCATCAGGAATACCTCTAAGTATACAGTTCATGACTGCAGCATATATCTTATTTATTGAGTCTTTCAGTAGTTGTTAGCACATATTGCTAACAAGGCTCCAGAACCTACACTTCTGAGAATATAAAACTTTAGTAAAAAAGACATATCTATCTCTCATATATATATATAAAAGAACTTGAATATGCAACTTTAATGTACCCCAGAGACAAAAGCAAGAATCAAAGAAAAAAAAAAGAATCAAAAATGTCTTTTTATTTTATGTTTTAAGCAATACACCTGATTCTTCTACATTTAACAATATTAGCAATACTGTATATTCAAAATGTCAGGAAATCTTTGCCAGAAGGATCAACACAATGAGAATGAGGAATAAAACGTGTCCAGGCAAAAGAAAGTGCTTTCTCTCCTCTTAGTTTGATTTTTTACTAAGAAATCAAAATATGCTTATTACTCTCTATTGGGAAATGCATATCAATTTCACCTTTATTTTATGAATATTTACTTAGCTGAATACCTAGTGCTGCTAATCCATATTTTATGAATATGCGTACACACACACAAAAGCTACATGGAAATTGTTTTCCTTATAACATAAAAGAACTTTTTCTCTTGGTGAGCATTTATTATTTTGATCAGGGAGAAGAGATAAGCCCTGTCACCAGCCCAAAATATGTATCTGAATCTTGAGAAGTTTTTAAGACTTTCCAAGCCATGGATTATTTTTCTTGCTTTCATACTGTACCTTTTGAGGCAGAAAAGGAGAGACTTTTTCCTTTTATCTTTTATTTCATCCTTTATTATGCCCTTACCTATGTTATCTTTAGTGAATAGTAATACATTTCATAAAGATAACTTAATTATTTTCAGGACAATAAGCAGCAAAAAGCCTCAGCAACTGAGGATGAAAATGCTTACCTTTTCACCACCCCATCGTGTGATATTTTTATATCAGCTATTTTCCTTTTCAAGGGTACAGGGAGAAGCATCAGAAGCATTTTCTGCTCACATAGGAGAGAATAACTCAATATATGTGTTTCAGAAACCATTTCTCAGGATCTTTCAATTCTATTTATTTCAAATACCACTGCCTCAAGAGTAATAAATATACAACTGCCTGGGGACAAAACAAAGTGTTTAATCTTGATGCAAGAGGTTGCACAGTTGTTAAACAAGAGAACCTCAGAATTTGTTTCTATTAGACAAAAGGAGAGAAGAATTTTATTCAGGATACTTTCTGCGAGCCAAAAGAATTAAGAAATGTAGGTAGATTTTAGCAATAAAGACATTAAATTTATGTATCATGCATGAGGATTTTTGTATGCTGACCTTAAAGCTGCCTCTTTAACTCAGCAGGAGGCAGATCAGACAGGGAAAATCAGCATATTTTGTAATAGAGCTGTGTGTAGACACTAATGTTTACATCTTTGTTGACTGGTTCAGGAAAACATGAGCATTAGTACTTCCTTTACACAAGTCTCATTACTAACCCATTGCAGTGTCCTACCACTATAAGCAACTACATATGCTCTTGCTTTGTTCAGCTCAAAAACATGCTGGCATTTAAATTGTTGCTTAGGCCTGCCTTATTTGTATTTATGTATTCAGGATTACCCTAAAGTGAGTACTTTTTTTCACTAGTATTACAGTGATTTAACCAAAACATATCTTTGTCCTTCATCCAAAGTGAGATCTTTGGTCTAAAAAAGGAGGCAACAGTCTCATAAGACAAGAGAAACACCCACACTTTCACTTGAAAAGTGTCTTTAGAAGTGTCAGTGTTTTGTCTAATTATCTCAGCATACAACCTCTGCCTCAATGAACTACTTATAAATTAACCACAGATGGCTAAGGCATTAAAGAAGGTTAAAATGCAACATTATTGTTTAGTTTGAATGAAGAGTTTCCAGTGTATAGAAATACTAATTTATCTAATTGTATTTTAGTACACCTGAACAGGCCGTAGAATTTTTCTCCAAGGGAAGTGTGTTTCAACCATGCTTTTCCCAGTTCACTGTGTTAACTGAAGGTAACCCACAATTTAGTGTGGCAAGACAGTAGTGTTCAAGTCTGCCAGAAATTATGGTCTGTATGATCCTGCACAACACCACTGCTCAATCAGTCAACCATGCGCCAACAAATTGGAAACCCAGGTTCTTTCCAAGAAGACAAAGACAAAAGCAACTAATTAATCAGGAAAAATCTGTATTGATGAAGCCTAAGAAATTTATTTCAAAGTGACAAAGTGGATCACAAGACGATAAATTTAATTTCAGAGCTCTCTTTTTAAAAATAAATACTTTTTGTCCCTAGCAAGGATGTCTAATTCCAGGTTTTAGGCAAACAAAGCTAAAAAGGAAAAATGGATTAATTGATGACACTCTTAAAATAAGGGTTATCTTCAAGCCAATATGATGCTTTCATCTCAGCCATAAAACATGGTACAAGGCCTGAGATGAGACGACAGGGTGGCTAAATTCACTGAAAGACAAATTAATGAATGGCATCAGTGATGTAAGCTTGCAGAATTGATGTAAGCTTACAGAATAGCAAGTAATTGAGACCTGAAAGCTACAAGTTCAGCAGGCAAATATGAGAATAAAGCTTACAAGCCTTTCTCCTTAAAGGAGACAATGTAATCCATGACACCTAAATACTAAAATAAAGGTTCGGTACTCTCTACCTCTCACAGAGAAAGATTCTGTCTGAATGTTACTATGCACTGGCCTACAAGTAAGAAAAGCAAAACTGCTTCTTCTTCACATGAACTACAGTCCAAGCACCAAGTTGGGAGTTCCTTGGTGGGAAGAATCTGGTTTTGTTCTATATTTGCCTAAGTTGTAATTATTTGTGTCTTGTCCTAACCACATTTTTTTTTTTGCATTAGCTAAACCAGATTAAAAAAAAATTGTATTTGAAAGTGTAATTTTGGGGAACTATTGAAACAAAATAAAAAGTTTTCTTTTTGTTAGAAAAAAAATTAAAAAAATATATACACACATATAAAAAAATATATTCATGTATAGAAGATAAAAAAATCATTAAGTTGGTCTTTTCTTGGACAAAAACCCCAAGATTAAAAAAAGGGTCCAAGGTAGATGATAAGTAACCTTTAGACTAAGGGCAAATTTTAGACTGTGAAAGTAGCATGATTCAGTTAAGAAAAAAGCATGCAGCACAAGGTATTCTGCATACAGCTGATATTACTACTACTACCACCACAGTACCAGCTTCTGGTGCTAGTCCAGAAAAAAATGAGAAGAGAGATCTGTAGCAATAACTTCGAGGGTATGTGCAGAGCCTCAAAGAAAATACAACTGCACTACACTGCACAACTGGTAGAACATCATTCTGAATTGGTACAAACACAAATCCAGAATTATCCTCAGTTTTTCCAGGCATGGCAATCTCAGCATCATCTTCTTTATGCAAAGATAATTTAAAATGCCTACCGAGCACTCAGTTGCTAGAATAAATGTTGATACTGTGCTAAATCTTCATCAGCAGAGAGATAAATTTTATTGCCTGTCCTACATTTTCTATGTAAGTAAAGCAAAAGGACATCTGGATAGAGGGATGCACATGGACTTTAATTCCCCAAAACTGTGCTGCAGCAGGACTGGCACTGCTCCAAAGTAGAGACTTCTCACAGCTGCATCCCTGGGAGAGGGAAACACAAAGTACTATGTGGAAAATTCAACCACAGTTTTAGGTTTTGCAAAAGTTTGTTGATTTTTTTTTTTTTTGCAAAAGCACGGGGGTTTTAGTGCTTTTGCCCTGTTATGTTAGTTTGGTAGTTGACATGGGGCTTAGTCTCAAACTAACCAGACTCCTACCTTGCTTGCCTGGTGCCTCATCTGAAATCCACAGCAAACTGTGCAATTAAGCAGAGAACCCAGTGCTGGAAATGACATCTCTAGCCTGTCCTTAATGAGGTGTCTCTTGCCTGGTTCAGTTCCACCTTTGCCTTGGCCTTTTTCACTCCCTTCCTACACAACTGTACTTCATCTCTATACTCTTCCTACGTCACCTGTGCCAGCTTCAACTCTCTATTCAATTTCTTCTTTCTCTTCAGTTTGATCAGCCTGTCCCTACTCAGCCATGCCAATGTCTCATATTCCTTGACCAATTTCTTGCTTCTAGGAATCACTAGTTCTTGCACTCCATGGAAGACTTTCTTAGAGATCTTCCAGCTCTGTTCTGTGGAGGCTGGTGGGTCTGCTGGACAAGGAACGAAAGGAGTCCTATGGTGGGATAAGACCTAGGTTCCTTTCCAGCTTATGGTGACTGAAAAAGCTTCCCCCAGAATGCTCTGTTCTGCTCTGTTAATGTACCCCAGTTCTGCTTCCCTGGTTGGCTCCGTTGGCCACCACACCCCTGTTACTTGATACGCCTCAGAGTTCCTGATTGGTTTGCTTACCCTGGACCTCCATTGTTCTTACTGGACTTCTTTGGAACCTTGCACGAGTGCAGATGCGTTAAATCTCTCCTGTAGAACCCCATGCGAAGACCCTTCCTGCTCATTCATCGTCGGACTGTTTTGCTAGCTATCAAGTGTGAGAGCGTACGTGTGTGTGCAAGCGTGCTGGCTGCACAGAGAGGCTTCCTTGGAGGTGCTTTTGGGAAGGTCGCGGCATTTTACCATCCAATATCACCACGTCACTGTTTCACTCCTTTGTCCCCGAGGGCAGTCTCCCAGGGGATCCCTCTGACTATCTCCCTGTAGAGCTGGAACTCTGCATTCTTAAAGTTCAGGGGCCTAACTTTAGACCTCACCTGACCCATATCCCTCAGGACTGCCAACACCACCAATGCCTGCTCACTGTAGCCCAGGCTGCCTCCAATCCTTGTGTTCCCAATTAGCTCACTTGCACTGGTGACCAACAGACCCAGGATTGCCTCCCCTCTGGTAGGGCTGTCTATTACCTGGCTCAAGAAGCTATCCTCCGTGTATTCCAGGGGTCTCCTGGATTTCCTACAGCTCACCATGTTACTTCCAGCAGATGTCAGGGTGGTTGAAGTCTCTCAGCAGGACAAGAGTCTGCAGTCACAATACTTCTTGCAGCTGGAGCAAGAGGGCTTGGTCAATTGCTCCCCTTGGTCAGGGGCCTGTAGTAGACACCAATCACAAGGTTCCCCTTGTTGCCGGGGTCTCCAGTTCTTACCACAGGCTTTCGGCCTGCTCTTCAGAGACAAATCACCACACTCAATCTTGGTGCCCTCTTGATGTAGAGGGTAAGTCCTCTGCCTCTCCTTCCTCCCCTGTCTCTTCTGAACAGCCTGTAGCCATTGATAGTCACACTCCAGTCAGGTTTCAGTAATGGCAACTGTCACCCTGCTCTCTCAGCCTTCTGATTGTTTTGCATAGTTTTGGGAGTCAGAGCTTCTCAGTTCTCACAGTTTGATGTAAATAATGGCTCATGTTTATCTAACCGTTTCTTGTGTTATGAATTCCTTTTCCATGAGGAGAAAAGGTTGATGGACTCTTAGTCCAGCCAGTATGAAGGAGAAGGTGTCAACCTTACCTTCCAATCAACTGTAGTAATAAGAAATCTATAAATACTGTAAAGCAGCAATAAAGATAATTCATTTTCCCTTCTGACACTGTCCTGTCCACGTGTCCTTTATTGTGTCCACTAGCGACAGCAACGAGGTTGTAGCTTTCCAGCAGCACTGTGCCTTTCAGCTCTTCCTGCTTGTTGCCCACGCTGTGGTGTGCATTGGTGTAACAGCACCTCAGCTGGGTTGTCAGCCATGTCACCTTCCTACAGGAACACCCCATAATTCCTTTGAGATAATTCTCTGATGTTTTCCTGCTGGCTTTTATTACCTCAGGAGTCTCCCTGGCTCATCTCCATAAGACAGCAAGTGTAAGCCAATGTGGCCAGAACATTTCAGAGTCAGCAGAAGAGAATCCTCACTAAGAAGAGAATCCTCACTAGCACCCTGTCAGTCTAACCCTTGCCTCTCTGTTCTGGGTAACTCAAAAAAAATGTGTATTGTATTCCATATCTGTGCTATGTCATATGCCCAAGACTTCTACTGTCCCTTTAGGACCTGGGGCCAGAAAGGGAATCATGGAAGTGGGGAGTGCTGAGTTCCTTTGAAAAATGGGACACACAGGCACAGATTTTTTTCATTCTCACTGGGAAGCTGAGACATCACAAGACAGAGGCCTTCTTCTTTTGTTTCTCTCCAAGCTCCTTGCCTGGATTAGGTCTCTAAGAAACCACATTTTGCAATCTTAAACTGCTTTAGGGCAAATTTCGCAAATACCTCTCTGCAGTGGCAGCTGCCACCAGCAGACCTGTGGGGTTGGGGGCTGCTGTTTTTGGTGCCCAGCAGGGCTGCTTCTTTCCCTCCCGCAATGCACCGATGACTTGGAACTGCAGTGCTGACACCAACTGGGTCCAGCCAGATGGAAAAGATGCAGAGAAATTGGCACCGCAGGTTCACCGTTGCCCCAGTTCCCGAGTTCCAGCTGCCACTGTTGACAGAGCTGCCACTGTCAGGACAAACCCGGTTGGGTGGTGTGAAGTAAATGGCTTGAGGGGCACTTGACTGTTTTTGGACTCCAGGTTTGTTTTCATTTTGTCCTTGTTCCCTGTTGGTTGTTGTTTGGGGGAAGAGGGAGCTTTCTGTAATCACAGAGGTTCTGTTACTGTGTTGGAGATTTCTTGCTCTTTGTTTTCTTTCTCCACACATCAGGTGAAGGGGGCTTATCCGCCATCTTGACTTTGTCCCTTGGACCACGTGTTCCTCTATGGAAGATGCCATCTTGGGGGGAAGGGCTTCTCCACCACTTTGTTTTCTTTGTTCCTGGGGAGTCCACAGGATTCAGCACCTTTGTATCTAGTGGTTATTGCTGTCATTTTTGTGGTTGCTGGTTTGTTTTTCTTTTCCTAGGAAACTTTTTTTTTTACTCATATCTTCTCATGCACATCTCTCCTTATTGTTTAAGGGTAGTGGTTAAAGCTAAGGGGAGGTAACTCACACTGGAGCATCTGCTCCATAAATTGTCTTAAACGAAGATACTCTCATCGTACAGCTTGCCAGGGGCAAGCCTGATACTGTCCTGCTTCCTCCTCACATCTAGTTTAAAGCTGTGCAATGAGACCCACTAGTTCCTGAGCAAAGTCTCCTCCCTCTACTGAGTAAAAGTGAGTCCCATCTGATACCAGCATACCTGGTGTTGCACAGACCATTCCATGGTCAAAAATCCTATTTTTGTCTTTTTTCCTTTGTGAACTTTATATAGTCTCGCTGTTCTCTGAAGCAGTTTGACAAGACAGCACCCACCAGGCCCCTGTGAATGCCTCCTGCTTCCAAAACATTCTCTCAGCATGGAGCAGAGTACTGCAAGCTTTGAATATGTTGACTCACTTTACCCTGCCTGGCTGTGCACGACTCTGTTCCCACTTGGATATGTTTGGAAAAGCAGTATGCCAAAATCTCTGATTGCTTGGGTTGTATCTGGGCACCCAGGCACATCTCAATGACACAGCTGAAATTCAGGGTGTTCTGTACCGAGGCCAGGCAGAGGCATCTTGCTGCTGCCCTGTCAGGGACCTGCTTTGCTCTCCCCTGCTTGTCTGTCTCTCTTCTCTTACACTTTTCTCTACAGTGACTGACATGTGACACTGAGTCAATTTACCTACAAGTAGTGCCTTCCTGCACATTTCATGTGACCAATCAGAGCAAAAAAAAAAGACTAATGAGGCACTGGAATGGATAATAAAAACAGAATTACTTGTCCTGCTTCAGATCTAAGGCAGTTACTGATCTGGAGACATTAAGATGTTTCCCTATAGAAGGACTCTATAAATATCTCGGCGGGTGATTTCTAGCTGCCTTTGAAGTGTCAGGCACTTGACATTACTAGAGATTCCTCTGCATTAGGCAGACAGATGTGATATAACATATTAATCCCAAGAGGTAGATTGCAATATCCCCTCTTGGCACTCTCCTAAAACTCAACAGAAAGGAGTGAACTTAAAGCAAACTGCTTTGAAGATATTTGTTGTCACTTCATCCATTTAGAGAGGAATGGTGTCAAAGCCAAATGCTGTATTGCTGGAATCTGCAGGACAGCCTACAGCCATGCTAAGTGCTATTTCTTCCATTTGCTCTGCAACTGTAAGGCCCCTCTAAATACAGATAGTGCAGGATTGTGCCACATTCGACCTTTGCATTTTTTTCAGGAGAGAAAACTTAACGTCGTTCTCGGGATCAAGGCGCTGCTGGGTTAAGACACTGTGACAACCAAGGGTTGACTCGAGCCAGAAGAGTTTTCACTACAAATAAAAGATCTGTGGTCTTTTTGCCGTAGAGAGCACAAGGTCTCCAAAAAGGAGCCGGGGGAAGAAACAGGGCAAATGGCTCCATGCTAGTGACCCAAGCCTTCCTTGCTATGGTCACCCTACAATTCCCCTAAAGATCTGCTCTATCACAACTTCCTTATGCAGCAAGGTAGGAAGGGGAAGAGATCCCTTCCACCCCCAACCACATTTACACCCAAAAGCACAAGCAAAAACACATAATCCTAACAGAAATCACCTGGAGCACGGCGCACATGATTTAGGGCTTTATTGACTATGATTATTTGTGGAAGATATATATTAGGGTTTTGTGCTACAAATGCAAACAAAATTCTGACAGGCTCTGTAGATTTGCAATTGCTATATGAGAGTACATCTGTGTTTATGAAGCACAAATAATAGAAGCCTTTGTCTCTTTTTTCCTTGGGATAGGAAAAGGCACTTAAGCCCCTATCTCCAAAGGTGTTTCTGTCTTCTATAAGTCACTTAACTCCCACTGAACTTGGTACTTAACTGCCATAGAGAGGCTGACATTTAGGTTTTATCTAGACAGTTTCTGAAAATACCTTAAATTCCCTGGAAAGTAAAGGAACAAACATTAGCGGCATCTCTTAAAAATGGAGAATTTTTGAGGAAGTCATGAATAATCAGAAACAGCTAAGCCTCAAGCAAGTTTGGGAGATTGATGCCAGTTTAAGAAAGCAAGAACAGTTTAAGTAACACAGTGAAATGATCAAGCTACAGTAGAAAATGAAAATAAAAACCAATGAGCTCACATTATTTAAAATTTACCTTGGCTGTATATATTTTGATTATGGCTATCCACACCAAATTCATCCCCGGTCTGGATTTTACTTGTTTATTTAAATGGAGATGGTTTAAAAGCATGTATAATTTTATTATCTTTATAGAAACAACAACAACAAAAAAATCCCAAGATACCAAAAACAAGTAGAGTATGAAATTATCACAGAAAATTTCCAAAGGCTTTTACATATGTTTTTGGATGCCTTTATACTCTTATTTCATTTTATGAGTCACTTGTGATACTTGATCAGCTCTACTTTGTTTTGTATTTTTAAAAAAAGAGCAAAGTGTCAGCTTTGTGTCACGGTGTTGGATGCATCTATATCTGTTCACTTGCATGCAATTCAGTTCAGCACCTATGACCCTGCATCCTTCAGTTTTCACAGCAATAAAATACAGTTCAATCCCAACCAGACAACTTTACAAGACATTTAGAATGCCTGCAAAACAGGTGTTCCTCTCTCTCTCCTCTCTTCCTCCCCATCCTTCACTGAAAATTGTTATTTGTTATATGTACAAAATGTTGTGCAGTGTGTGCCTGGGTGATGGGAAGAAAGGAGAAAAGACACTCTAGCAACCACCTGAAATGCATGTGCCAGTTAATTGGACATTTCCCACCACCTACATTAAAATAATTTGGAAGTTAGGGAGCTAAGTTTTTCATGATTAAAAAAAAAAAAAAAACAACCACCAACCAAAAAAACAAAAAACCCCCCCAACAATCAAACATGCAAAACAATTTGTTCTGCCAGGCAAAATATCCCCCAATTCTTCCTTTTACAAGCGATCACTACCACAAGAGAAGTCTGCCACTGCATACTCTGTCACCAATTTCCAGCTTTTTCCATGGCTGCAATTTTGGGAATATTATGGCCAAAATTGGCACTAATTCTATGTATAAAATTTTAATGTCGTTATGCAGAAACAAGTAAAAGAAAAATTTGACTGCTTCATTTCTTATCAGGCGTTCAAAACTGAGCAAGAACAATGTTACTCAGTCCCTCGGGGCGGGATGGGGGGTGGGGAAACAACAACAAAAACCCAACAAAAGCCCACTAGTTTCCTTAGGTTGAAACTTATTTCCCATCAGATTTGTCAAATGTATCCCTCACATTAGATGAGACAAGAAATCCTTGTGAATGGATCAGTAAGCTCATTCAAACTATTCAAATAACTTCTACAAATGTCAAGTTTTAGAAAACAAGAGCCTGTGCAGAATATGCCTTTACAATTTCACTTTACAAAATATGCTTCAGAACATGATCCTCTGATACTGTTTTTATTAAAACCACAGCACTAGCAATCACTGCCAAGAAATGATGCTGATCTGAAAGCTCTAGCTGTATAAAGCAACACCTTCAGAGAGGAGGAATATTTATTATTAAAAAGTGCTACAAAACCCTGTGATGTAGAAAAGAAAGCTATGTACCTTCTTAGAGAGAACTACCATAATCCTGCTGAGGAACATTCATGTGCGTAGCTGAACCACCCGTATAAGGCTGGCAAAATATTTGATTAAATTCTCAGAGTAAGCTCTGTATCCCTACACAAAACTCTGGTAAACTGTTCTTAATGTTAACCAGGTGTCCAGAAGCAGACGAATACCCTTCTGAGGAGTCCTTTTAATATAACAGTTTAAAGTAAATAATAATTTTGAAGAACAATATAAAGAGAGGGGGGTTTTTTGTTTTGTTTTTGTTTGTTTGTTTGTTTTCCCTAAAGTAAAGCTCAGTGCTACTTAGGAGCTGCATTAAATTAAGCAAATTGGGGCTGAGGGGTGTTGTAGTTGTATTGAGAAATAGACTCTCGTTACACAGATGGGAATGCACTTTCAAAACACATATGTAATTTTATCATGAGCTACAGAAATCAACGTTTTGTTTTGTTTTTTTCCCTTGGTTTTGTTTTTTGCTTCATGTGTGTGTTTTTGTGGGGGTTTTCTGTGTGGGTAGGGCTTTGTTTTTTTTTTTAAGACAGACCCAAAATTCTCATATGCCCTTTCAAATCGATATTCAAGGTGTTAGACTCACAGAAGAAACACAGCATTCAATATCCAGGGTTATGTAGAATGAAATAAAACAGGCAAACTGTTTTTCAAGCACTAAAGCAAAAGGATTCTGGCTTTAATCCCAGCCACAGGTGCTCAGCGTGCAGAAACCTCGTGTATTTGAAGCACTGAGGAACACGTTCCCCGACAACCACCCGATAACTCACCAACTGCACTCTTCCAAGGCAAGGCTGGCAGGCAGCAAGGAGGGCTGGCTGCAATGCCCACAGCCACAGTCCCTCCCTGAGTCCCTAAGAATCAGCTCCTGCAGCAGGGGAAGCAACTCAAGCACAGTCCAGGGAGTTTCCCAATTTGCTCCTATCAGTCACAGTGACAACAGCTCCTTGTGCAGCACCTCACCTTTTCTCTAATCACTCCATAATGTAACTGTGCCACAGAGGTGTCTGCAAGAACCTCCCTATGCTTGCTTTCAACTTCTTAATTATAAAACACCTCCTAATTGGTTTTCCTCATTTGGTCTAAGTCAAAAAGAAAAGTGTCTAGCAATACGGTTCCATGTGCTTTATTTAAATTTCACTTTAATATCTAAAAGAATCTTTTCACTTCTTTAAGCATCCAGCCAGAATAAATATGGCTTCCAGTTCTAAGCAGGGGAGCTTTTTTATTGCTCACTAGCTTGCTTATGACTATACAATTTAATTAACATTTCTGTAGTACTTTTTCTGCCAGATAGCAACTTTTTTCTTCAACTTTGCTTTTCAAAAACAATATATAATAAATCACAAGGGAAAAATCTTTATTTTTAATTTTTCCATTTATGTTTTTAATGAACATTATTGAATTTTTGCCAAGTATTTATTGGAAACTTAGAATAAATATCTGTGAACTACTAATTCATTTCTGTCTGTGAGGATGAAGTGTTCTGCTGACACCAGAATTTTAATAATAATTAGCTCTTTTATTAGAAATCTGCTCTTCATTTTCAGAAACATTATAAAAGGCTGAGTTTTAAACTAAGCTAGAAATCAAAAGCTGGTGTTTTTTATTGAAGCTTTTCCATCCTTTGAATATAATAAGTTTTGAGGAAACCTTCAAAAACACAGACTGCAGAATGCCATGCCATGCCTACTACTAATTAGTGCTCTGCACTGCATTTGGAGTTTTCAGCAGTGAGGACCAGCCTGGCCTCCTGAACTGCCTTAGTTATGCCGGCAGTTCTCTCTCTGAAACACACATTGTGCCGATGAATCTGCTGCATTTTTATGCACAGCTCCTTAGATCTTTTCGATGCCTTGCTACTGGGAGGCCTCACATCCCAGCTGACCCATGATAGGTGCACCAGTGGTCCCATTTCCCCACTTCATCAAAGTTTCAATTCTCTCTTGGTACCCTTTGTTCTCAGTTATTAACCTACCTCTCTGACAGAATTGTTCATGTTCCATTTGAGGATACACATATTTCAGCTTTAATGCCCTAAAATAGAAGAAAAACTGAAATACTAGCAAAACCACCAGAACTCTTACTATACTCACCCTCAAATTTCTCTGTCATATGCCCATTAAAAAGTTATTGTCAGCAACTGTGCAGGGGCATCTTGAGTGACAAAATGGGATCTACTTTATCACAGACCTCTAAGGCATAGTATTGATTGTTTAATTATGAAACACAACTAGACTTCTTTAGAAAAAAACCGACTTTGTAAAGAAGCTCTGTTTTTCTCAGAGTATTTCATCAGTAGAGTGAAATAGAATTCAGTATTTAGCAGCATTATTTCTTTCTTGCTGATATTTTGACAGGATCAGGTCCATTAAAATAGAGCTTTTAACGCACAATCCTTTATGTCTGTGTGTAAACTACCATAGTTATCTGAAGTTTTCACACTTATAATGTATCTAAAGCATCAATTATAAATCAAAGCATTCTACATTCAGTAGGTTTCAAATTATGAGTACTCTTGATCATATTTCATCTTACAGCTCCTTTGACAAACTATATGACAAAAGATTTTTTTTTAAAGCCTAATCTTTACTAAATAATTGGCTGTGTAATTGTTATGCTTTTGCATTTATGAAAAGGAACTGTGTATTTTCATTCTTAATTCTTTCTAGGCTAAGGAAACTACAAAACCAAAACAAAAATCGAAACCACACTTTACTATAAAGGGGTTCTTCCCACAATATCTACAGACTCATCATAGGCAAAAGCTAAATACATCAACATAAGAATAAAATTATGATTTGGTAACTTGGCATACTTGTAGTCCTGTATCAGATGCACTTTAAATGGAAATTACAGCTTGGCAAGTACCAGTGCAATATTATTTTCATATATAGCCCTGGCAAGTGTTTTAAGAAGTAGTATCAGTTTCTTTTTTGGCCACCAGAAATTCTTGATTCAAGATGCGAATACTGACCATGGCTAGGCTGTAGGCCAAATTTATGAGTTGAAAATAAATCTTGATATTAAAGAATATAAATGTCAGTGTTTGGTGGAAGTCTGTGCACGTACACATACCTTTTTGATTTAAATTGGGGTAGATGTTTTCCTGCCTCAGAACTGTTCTGCACCTCCCTGCAGTTCTTCACATCATCCCAGGCTACGGATTGACACCCAGTGTGGAATGCTATCCTCCCTTCTGCAGCCAGAAAGAATAAGAATTTTGGCATATTGCTGTCACAAAGCACTCCTGGTTTCATTAGCATCAACAGCACAATGAGCAAGCTGACTTGTAAGAAACATGCTCATCACATGTAGAGCACAGACTGTACTGTTCCTGTCACGGCTGTTCTTCCCCGTTATCGACCAACCAGAATTAACTCCAGATTTCTTCATCTCTGCTCTAAGATAAATAGCAACTATTGCCCGAAAAACCTCATCTTCTTTTCTGGTCTGCTTTTCTACAATTAGTTCTTTTTTTCTTTTTTTTTGTTTTTTTTTTTTTTGTGACAGAGTGATGCTTTGACCAAGGTATTTCCTATTTCTTGCAGTCTGGGAGAGCAAGCCTATTTTTACACCATTATCAGCTGTGGAAATCTGAGACATGATTCACTGTTTACTGAAGTAAGTGGACAGTCTACCACTGATCTCAGATGAAAAACCTGACCTTTACATGCAAGTCTTTACTCCCAAAGGAAAGCCAAGAATGGCTAGAAAAGCACAACCCAAAGTTATAAAGACCTAATTTGGGCCATTTTTCATTTGTGTCTTCTTTTTTCCTTTCTGTATTGTCCTGATACCTTTCTAGATTTATGGGCAATTCTTTAATCTGAAGACAAAACCTTCTAGTATTTCTGCAGGAGCCAGACATGCACAAATCACATCTACTTTCTACTCGAGCTTTCCTGAAGGATGGCCATCAAGAACAGTAAGGCAGGCCATAATGCTTTTATTTTAACAATGCTTTTTTAGTTTTATTTCTCCAAATTAATTGATACCTACCTACCAACAGACATTTGATATTCTGGTTTCTCTTTGTTGTTCACTGGAAAATTCCATAAACATGGCTTTGTAATTACATAAAGTAGCAGGCCTTTGCCTATGTAAAATTGATAACTTCTAGTGGCACATCTTAATTGCAGCACTTCCTAAAAGCTAAGTACTTGACTTTACACCCTTTTTAATGAAATGATAAAAGTGTATGTGTCTATGGGATTGTGTATAGGGTACTGTTAAAGTGCAAACTGCTGTACCATGTAGAAAAAACCCAGATAATTTGTACATCAGATTTAAGTGTAGTTCAGCATTCTCCAGGTTACCAGATTATTTTTATCACATTTTGTCAATTTAGCAATGTTTATTTCTTCTGTACATCAAGCCCAAGATTCTAAAGACCTTTCAAAACAAGACTGAAAATAAAATTTGGAACAAAATCTGCTGTTCTGATGACATCATGTACAGGCAGACAAACTGTTCATCTCCCTAAACGGGGTTTCAAGCAAATTTCGCAAATGTATGCACTTCAATGCACAAGTGTTTGCCTGTATTCACCAAGAACCTGAAATGACTTTAAAGTGAATTCATTTCAAGACTGATAACCTCTCAAGTGTCACTATAATTAACTGATCATCAGACCTGTCTGAAGCATCACATTACTTAGACCTACACAATCTGCAAACAACTACTCTTTCAAACAATTTACAGTATTTTAGATAGCTAAGATTCACTTTAAGAGTTAAGGAGAGTTGTGCTTTAAGTGGTAATATTTAAACATAGAGAAAAAAAATTAAACATCCCTCTAGAAAAATACTGAATTTAGGTGAAATGCCACAAATTGACTGTTAATAGTCATTACTTTCCCCCACATGACATTTTTTAGATTAGGATACCATTTTTTCTGACAATGAAACAATGCATAACAAGTGCAGTTAGGACAAATTTACAGAAGTTTTTGCAAGTAAGAACTATTTACTGAACCATTAAAGTTGTGGGAAGTGGGTGTTTTATTTGTAATTTTGTACAACAAGACCCTGGGGATACATTAGACTAATGATTCAATAATCATTAAGAGCTTAGAAGTATAGAGCCTTTAAAAAACCAGATTCTTATTGAAACATCTCAGTTTTAAACAGAATAACACTGTATTGTGAATTCTCTTTTCTGGTAGAATACTCTCCCAGAGTGAACATTGTGAACTTCAGGAGATACTGGGAGCAACACTTGAAGAAAGTCATGATATTTTTAATTTCCTTAAACACTTTTCATGTACCCCTTAAATGGCATTTGAATGTTACTTCCATGTTACTTCGAACAGATCCTAAAATGCACTAAACTAGAATAAAAAAAAGTTATCCATTCTGATGTTTCAACTATAGCCAGGCTGATTCCTCACCATATTTTTTGTAGACCTGCTGCGAATGTGTCCAGTGATTCCTGAACCTCTTGAACTCTACTTCCGTCCAATTTTATTTTTTTTTCTTCCAAAATTCCTCCTTGATCTAAGACCCCCAGAAGCTGCAGCACTCAGAAAACCACTCTGTTCTGAGTAGGTTCTCTCTTCGGTGGCCTGGAGTACCAGCCTGGAAATGAAATCATACTAGTACCAACAAGGGAGTTTTCTTTGATGTCTCAGATCAGTATGTTTGAGAAAAAAAATTAACCACAGATAACTTTCGTAGATTTGGAAAAGCAAAAGAACAAAACACCAAACAAGAAAGAATGTTTCCTTTCTCTCCACACAAGCTTTTGCTGCTGTCGCCTCCCATAGAAAGTTACTTGTGTTATGCTTTCAGTTCACTCTAGTGACAAGGGCACCAAGGCAATCTATTCTTTCAGCAAAATTAAGACACAAATAAGGAGTTAACTGCTGTTCATTAAGGAATTGCACTGATCATAAGTTTCAGCCTTAGGGTTGTGGTTTAAAAATATAATTTTTCTTATATTCATGCAAGAAAGAGTGCTGCTCTTCATCCATAATGGAAATACATACCTAAGTTAGTGACCTTTTAAATCTCAGATGATGCCAACACAGAACACAGACAGACACTTAGTACAAGGAGCTGTGTCTAACCTTGATGCTTTCTTTAATTCCACATATGAAACTGACGTGAAATTAAACTGAATTAAATGAACTGGTGGTGAAAGAGTTCAGATTTTTAATTTATCAGCTGATCAGTGAAATGAAAAGTGAGATCAAACATGCTGAAATGTTGACTATCACTATAATTAAAGTGTTATACCATAACATTTGCACTTATACCATAGGCCATTTGCACTGTTTGAAACTAAAATACTGATCATGTTTCATTTGCAGGAGGAGAGAGAGATATCAGGATTACTGATGGCAATAATGTTACCATGAGAGACGGGGAGAAAACAACTGAAGTGTGTGTGTGGGAGGGGGCAGGGCAAGTTCTGCAGCAGTGGGACGTGCACTGCTCCACACCCCACGCCCTTGGAGTCTCGAGTCCAGGCCAGATCTGTTGTCAGTCAGAGGCACGCTGGAAGCAGTGCCCCACAGCCCACCCCTGGAGCCCCAACCCTGCCCCAGAGCAGCTGGATGACCACATGGTAGGAGGGGGTGGCCACAGGAGGTCAGAGCAGATAAAAACCATTGCCCTGAGGCACATGTGGCCACATCCCTCTTGTCCTTGCATTTTATGGCAGCTGAGATTGCGCTAGGATCCAAGAGGCAGTAGCTATATCCTGCTTTTCTCTCTTCCTTCTCTCTCTTTCTCTTCTTCTCTATTCCTAACATTTTCTTCTTGAAATATGGGTAATCTAAGATTGGATGGGTAGAGTTTGATAAACTGATGCTCAGTGAAATGCTTAATGTTGATTGAATGTTTTGTTTTAAATCTTCCAAATTTCTGATCTTCTAAAGTTTGCCAGTAAAGTTTGGTTTTTAACCTCCTGAGAAAGCTGTTGCATTTCTCCTGTGTGCCCATTTCAGGGAAAAATAATACCTCAAGCCTCATTTAAATAAACTCACTGAGCAAGAACTGGGGCTCTGCAGTTGGTAATGGACAAAGTTAAGTGATGCCAAACAAGTCATCCCAAACAGACATTTTGATTTTCCACGGTTTTGAGATATCTTCTAAGTCCTTCTGCTTTCACATCTAGAGTGATGATGTCCTTGTACCTTCCCAAAAGTTATGGCATGTGAACTCAAGAGACTGAGACCCATCAGCATGGCAACTCAGAGGAAACCAGCATAAGCCAGCAATGGAATAATCTCTTCCTCCATCCCCAAATATATGGTGTATATATCTGCACATTGCAAGCAGCATATTGTAGCATATATGTACTACAAGCCAGTGTTACACATTTCCTATAATCTTTTCCTGTTTTTTTAGGATTGTATTAAGATGGGGGAAATAATTGATACTATGTGGAGCAGCCTAAACCAGTTGAAAAGTAGAAAAATTTGTGTTTTATTTCTGTATCTGAATTACCAGCTGTTTACATTCAGTAATCTTTGCACACAGAGTTCAAATGCCCACAACTGCATCTCGTGTTGCTCTGTGCAGTATGCTGCAGGCAAGGATCACGCTATCAGTCACGTTATCAGTGCTGTATCACAGGTCAATGAATGGAGACACTCCTCCGTGGCTGCCAAAATCCAGGAAGAAGAAAATCAAACTATAAAACATTACCTCTATGAAAATGTTTAGCATGTGCGTGTATACAGAAAACTCCAGTTCTCTCTGAAGATTTTTGTTTGCATGTGAGTAGTCAACAGATAGCATAAAGTTTCAGATGTTGTGACTCCACTGTCTAAATACAGCTCGATAATAGTTGTGAAATGCAGGGTTATTCTCTGAAGGTAGATCTAACTTCAACACAGTCATTAAAACTGAAAATATTTATGCACAAATGTTAACCAAGTAGTAAAATACCACGTGCACTGTTTCACAGCTTTGAAACCAGGCCTTTACACATTTGAAGGTGATCTATGTAATTAGCCCTCAAATATTTTAACACAGACAAGATAAAGATTATGGGATCAGACTGAGGAGAGAAGGGTTAATTATTTGCTTCTCCTAAGAAGGCCAGGGTTAATTGCTCCACAAATCTGAAATATAAATCTAACCATTCACAGTCATTTTTTAACTGGAGATTTAGACCAAGTTTCTGTAATATTGTATCCACACAAGTGAAAGCAAAATCCAGCTTCATACCTTAGCTCAGGATAAAGCCTGCAAAATCTTCAAATTATTTTTGCATTATACAGCTGGAGCAATATATGAATTTCGATACCTTTCATTAGAATTTAGCAAACAAAAAACTACTATCTGGATCCTGAACAAACAATTCTGCTTTTTTCTTAATCCCAGGGATTCAGGAGGAGAAAAAACCCCCAACCCTTCACACTTTCCATACTTTTGTTGCCTTCAAACGTGACCAAAGTTGCTGAACAACTCACAGATGGAAAACAGTGGAAGACAACTCTCTTCCAGTCATTTGGGTGTATAGAAGGCTCAAATTAAAATGCCAAGATTTCAACATTAGAACATTAGAAATGAATGAAATACCTGACAGAAAGGCTTGAGTTGTTAGAAAAATAGATATAAAACTAAGCAGCCACTAAGACACCAGATTTATATTTTATCACTAGCATAGTTCCACATTAAAACAGCCTGTGGGGTGGAATCATTTCCCATGAATCATGAATCCGCTGCTTTTCAACAGTGTTCAGTGTTCAACTTGGTACTACAGCCAAGACTAATGGTACGGTACTCAGTAATTGAAGCAGATCTACATTGCCTTTTGGAATTGGACTGATTTCTATTCCATTTGCTTTGGGAACTAACCAGATCATCACAAAAAACTGATTAAAAAAATTTATCAGAGTGACATTATAGACTTCCTGCTTAGTACACTGAAGCACTGAAGGTCTGATCCTGCAGTGCGTATTCCCATGAGTAATACTTAATGAAATGCCCATTCCTGCTCACCTAAAAAGAATAATTCATGAGCAAAGATTTCTCATTTAAGTATTTACAAGAAGAGGTCTTCTCTTTGACCTTTCAATTACATTATCATATATACTTAGAAGTCATGGTATTAACAGCCATATTTTATGGCTTTATATTTACATATTCTAAGTGTTTTAAAAGTTACAAATTGATATGGTGGTAATCATTTTCCTCACTGATTTCACTTACACTTGAAAAGTAATTTCTGAGAACTTTCACTCCTAGCATTAACTTCAGTTTCTGTGGAATACATGCTGACCTTAGCAGTATGACTAGTGTTAAGGATTAAATAATGACTAGAAGGTGGTTTCTGTTAAAGTCAAATGAATAAAAGCAGGATGAGACTCCAAATCAAACCATAATCCTGACTGCCTCATATAGGTAAAATTAGATTTTTCTGTAATGACTACTATTTATGTCACATCTATACTCTCAAATATTTCAATTATCTGCACTGATAGAAAAGAGCACACCTTCATTGATCTAAAACATTATTCTGTAACATACAAAAATTATTTAGGATTTGACAGGCATACACTGGATATTAGGTTTTTCAGGGAACATGGAACAACCAGAATGAACATCCAGCATTAACACGCTGTGTTTACCATGTTTACTTAGGGAGAAAGAGAAGTATCACTTAAAAGGCAATGGCTTCGATATTATGTCCTTCAGTATTAAAAATAATTGTAGAAAGCAATTCTTATTCAAAGGCAGTGAGCAAAATCTGTGTACAGGTAACGCATGTCTCCAGGCAATAAGATGATAGGATCGTTGTTGTACCTTTCCCTGGAGCTGATGTCCACCCTGTCAGAATTATCACATATGCCAGGGGCAATATGAGTGGTCCCTAATACCATCCATAAAGCCCTCTTCTTCCTTCATACTGCTTCTGATTAAAGGAATGAATTGCCTTTCTTGCCTATTTTGTTTACCTGTTTGCAATTTCATTTCACTCTTCTACTAATTTGAAGCCTTACAAAATCTATCATTCTACAAATCCAGTCACACTATCAGCTCCAATTTCAATCCACAGCAGCGAATTATTAAACTGGGAAAAGAAAGAGCCAGAGATCTGTTTCTGTACCTAAGACCTGCACAGCGTTGTTTGCTAATTTCATTTGATAACAAAGTTGGTAATTCCATTTCTTCCCAAATATTTGAATGTTACATTTTGCTAGGTACATATCTGCTCGTTTGATCTAATGGCTGTCCTTTCAAAAATGTCACAGAAAGCCATTAGCATAGCTTCAACAGTGTTAAATGGTTGGACATAAATGCTGATTGCTGAGAACAATATCCTTTGCCCACAGCACAGTGATGTAAAGGTTGGGTAATTTTATTACCTTTAATAGCATTTGCAGCTATGCAAGCTAAGCCAATGATATGGGTAATCAAATCTCTGACTTACAGGATGACCACCTGTGGCTATTAGGGAAGGAATCCCCACTATCTCAGGCCCAGGCACAATGCCACATAACCAATGGTTTGCCATTTCAGAGAGGGCAAAGGGATGGGAAGAAGGATAAGAAAATTGCTCTTAGCAAAAAATTGGACGGCAAACAAATTTAGTTTTCATCAGAATTGATCTGAAGCATTGCTCATTCACAGAGAATCTTAAACATGAAGTACAGGGAACTTCTGAAGTCTCTTGTTGCCCCCTGCATCCTCCAGATTGCTCATCGACTGCTCTCAAATCTGTCTGTAAGAGGCTGATGCACACTGCTGCCAAAACAGGTAAACCTTAGCCCATGACTGTCCTGTGTACTTCAGGCTGCCCTGCTCTGGAACTGCAAATGTTTGGAAGTACAAAATTTTCAACTGTGAGAGGCAGTCCCAGTGCCACTGCTGGCTGCCATCTTCCACAAACCAGGGTGGAAGAGCTTCAAGGCAAGCGATCTGTTCACTTATTAAGATTGCCTCATTTCCTTAATTGTAGACTGATTGTGCAGGCTGACCACAATTTAACTGGGTGTGAAGAGGGAATAGTGACCTCGAAACTAGTAAAGTAAAGCTGGGGTTGTAGGTATTTTCCTACTTACCCAGCATTTCCTTCATTATTCCTTATCCTACTGTGGCGTTTTGGTCTCACCTTTGCAGACTGAAGCTTTCCCTAAACATGCCATGGTGCAGAAAATACGTGTTGCACCTCTGGAGTACTTGAAATAAGCTGGCAAGTTGCAATTTCAGAGTGATTTTAAGTCTCTCTTTTAAAAGTGTGCAAATACACTGCAAATTATATATTAAATATATTAAAAGAGAGAACACAAAATATTTAGTCCTGAACTGCTGCATATTTGAGTTAAGATTTATTATATGGCAGCTACCATGGCTACTAAATCCTGAACTTTGGATCCAGAGATCTGCTAAACTAGATAAACAACAAAATATTGTTCAAAGAGGTAGATGATAAATCAGAAATATCTCCTATGTGAAATTAGGAAATGTGAAAGTAACTTTTTTTTTTTAAATGATGCACTCACTTTCAAGAATATTGCATTGCAGAAAGCATTTAGCTTTTCATGTTATTCTATTATTTTATTTTACACTTCATTCGTTTCTATTACATAGTCTTGCACTTTATCATTAGGGTGTTTTGTTGTTGCAAACAGGCACATTGAATTCTGATCCAGTTATTCCAGAAGAAATTTTTTGTCAGCCTTTAAACTGAAACAAATGGATGAGTGTGACACTCAACAGTTTTAATAATATGTTGACTCTTGGGTATTCATGGTCTTTAGATGCCTAAAAATAATAATATTTTTGTATGAAAAATGAATATTGATTAATGAACTGATTTTTTTTTTTAAACAGCAGTCAAGCCAGTAGCTATACTTGTCATGAAACTTG
>WEIT01024771.1:1327-14513 GCA_013389985.1 Dryoscopus gambensis | reverse complement strand
GGCCATCCAGCCAGTTCCTAACCCAGCAAAGAGTGCTTCTGTCCAAGCCACGTGCTGCCAGCTTTTCCAGGAGCATGCTGTGGGAGACAGTGTCAAAGGCCTTGCTAAAATCCAAATAGACAACATCCACAGCCCTTCCTGCATCTACCAGGCGAGTCACCTGGTCATAAAAGGAGATCAGGTTGGTCAAACATGACCTACCCCTCCTAAACCCATGCTGGCTAGGTTTGATACCCTGGCCATCCTCTAAATTCTGTGTGATGACACTCAGTACAAGCTGTTCCATTACCTTAATAGGTACTGAGGTCAGGCTGACCAGCCTATAGTTACCAGGATCCTCCTTCCTACCCTTTTTGTAAATAGGCGTCACACTGGCCAGCTTCCAGTCATCTGGAACCTCACCAGTGAGCCAGGACTGTTGGTAAATGATGGAGAGCGGCTTCGCAAGCTCATCTGCCAGCTCTCTCATCACCCTGGGATGGATCCCATCTGGTCCCATAGATTCGTGAGGATCTAAGTGGCTCACCAGGTCTCTGACTGCTTCCTCCTGGATAACAGGGGGGCTATTCTGCTTCCTGACACCATCTATCAGCCCAGGAGGACAGCTGTCCTGAGGACAACCTGTCCTTCTGTTGAAAATTTAGGCAAAGAAGGTGTTAAGTACCTCTGCATTTTTCTCATCTTCAGTTACTAAATTCCCTCCTGTATCCAATAATACCATCACTCTGCCTACTCCTTCAAAGTGCTATAAAATATACAGATGGGAACACTGGAATATTCCACAGGTACCACAGCTGAAAAAAAACCTGCATCAGAGGAGTCTTTCTAGAAAAAAGCAGCTATTACCTTCCTACTCACTCTTCCCCAAGTAACAGGCAGTCCATATGCCATGTCATTTTTCTCTTCTCTGGTTTCAGTCAAGAATATAAACCAAAAGTAAGTCACAGACTGCATGCTAAAGGTTAAGGAAATTACTACTGGAATTGATGAAACAGGAAATAAGATGCCCTATCATGAAGAACTGCATTTTATGTTTCATTTAGTTTTGCCCTTGCACATGAATGTAAGACTTGTGAGTTGTGACTTAAGTTAAGGCCAGACTCCGGTCCATTAGCAGGCAAGCTTCTCTTCTTCCTCACTAATGCAAAGACAAACAACTGCACTGGAGCCTATGTTTTCAATCAACAGTTTACACCTGTATTTTTCTCTAGATAAAAATTATTTGTAACCACTTGATTTCATCTGTTATGTTTTTCTAAAGCACTGTGAAACATGCTATTCATACAACAGTGTTAAAAGGTCAGATTACTCTCACCTAGAATCTGTTTAATAAATTCCCCCAACAGCCAAAACATTATTTAACAAAAACAAACAAGTCAATTGTCTTGGGGTGATTTTATGGTAATACTGTATTTCCCTATTGTCTGCTTTATGCCCAGAAATGGGTCCCACAGCTTTAAGCTGGGTCCAAGGAAAACAGGGAGAGGCGGAAAGCCAGGCAAATTCTCCCGTGCAGTTTGCAATGCTCCCCTGTATTGCTCAGCTCTGCTTGCAGCGGGTGAGAGTTTTTTTCCTGCTTCTAGCCAGCTTGTGAGCTGAGGCAAGAGGTTTTTTCCCAGGACTGCATACTAGCATACCAAAATCCTCCGGTAACTTCTTCTTCTTCTTCTGCAACTGTTCAGCCTAGCTGTGATCCAAGAACCAGATCATCAGATCCCGTGGACCGGCAGGGAGGCTGCAGGGATGCCGCATCCCGGCCTCAGACCTCGGGAGGGGCTGAGCCAGCTACAGAGGGAACTCTAAATCCACCAGCTTTCTCCGCAACGAGGAGGTTTAATATCTAACATTATTCATTTTTTCCTGTGCCTTGTGGCCACTTGGTTTGTTAAATAAATAGGTTTTTTCACTTTCATCCAAGAAACTGCTTTTGCATCGGTGGGGGAGGGAATACCAAAAACCTATCTTTGGGGGGAGATGTTCATTCCAGAGTGTTTTCCTCCTAGCTTTGTCTCAAACCGAGACATCAATAAAAGTGAAAATGAAAAAAAAACACTCAAAGCAATACGAATTTCAAATCCAAGTCATTTGAATCACTACTCAATCACTATTGACTCAGTATGAGAAACCATTTCAACAAACCCCACAAGATTTCTATTCACAGATGTTTTCAGCTCAAGAGCTTGAAACAAAATTCTCAGTATCTCTAAAGCTTACCTCCAGAAATTATATTATTGTACACAAACTAAGGACAGAGCCCACAGTTTTAACAAGCTTCCTAGCATGCTTCAAAAATACATGCAACATGAGACCTCAAAGGAATACTGAAGATTGTTACCAGCAAGAAAAAAAACAAACCAAACTAAAACAAAAAAATCTAGACCCTGTCTCAGTTTATTGCCAAAACATAGTTTGCCACAGCAAATTTACACTGAGTTCATGAACACAGCACACCAATTTTTTTAAAGTGCAAATATACTCACGAAAGAACATTCCCAATGTAGGCATAATATGAACAGCAGTAGCGAGTAGTCCCATCACAGCAGTAAGCTTTGCAGTCATTATCACACTGAGCCAAACAATCTTCTGCTGAATAAAAATAACACTCATGAGGTCAAACGTCAGGAACATCAAAATCTTGTAAAGCACAGCTTTGAAGAAAATGCAGTCTAACCATTTCATACAATCACAGGACTGCCCTTGAGGTATGACCTGACTGTAATCCTAATAGCAGCCCATTCCCACTCTTTCTGCATTTCAGATTTAGGTGCTTTCCATATGTAGCTGGCCATATCAGCTCCTTTTTATACTTAATCCTTTAAAATGAAAGAGAGTATTTTGAAATGTCAAGACACTGCAGACCAACTTTTCCATTCCAGCAAGGAGTCTAGAAGGAAACCTGAGTCTGGGCTGCCTGTCTTGTTGATATGAAGGGTGGCAGGTGAGGAGAAGGAAGCTGTCTGGGAACAGGCTACCTACCCCACAGTCCCAGCCTGGGGTGCAAATCAGAGCTGCCTGGGGCTCCCTTACCCCCTGCCATCTGGCAACATCTCCCCTTGCTGTACTCCATGTGGCATGGCAATGTGTGGCACAGGAGCCAGCAGTGCCTTCTCTGCCCCACTGAGTTCTCAGCCACAATACCCTGTAGGACAAAGTAAACTGTGAGACAACAGTAAGAGAGCTCTTTACAATTAAGAAGCATGGAAGAGCATATATACTTTTATTCCTGTGAAAAGCTATTTTAAAAGTATGAAACTCTTGTGCTGTCATGACGTTTAGTGTTTTCAAAGCCCTAAGTCGGGTTCCCCCATGAAGATAACACTGTACTGCAACTGCACTGTAAAAACATTCTCAGGGATCACCTTCCCCACTGTCAAGGCTGCAGCTGCAGCCCGGATGAATTCAAACAGACTCCATGTTCCATACACCATCACCCTTGGTGACCTATTTGGTCACATACTGCAGTGGCAGAGACTTGAAATTGAAGATCACAAACCATGCTTCTGCATTCCCAATGGACCGTAGCTTCTGCTTCCCAGGCTGCAACTCACCTAGGAGGTTCTCATTCTCCCATTGCCATTACTGCCTTTCATCTGTGCTGACCCTTTTGGTCAGTGTGCAGGGATCCAGGCAACCCCACCTCATCTCACCTCTGCCACACTCCCATTCCTGCCCCAAGTGGGTGAAAGTTCCCACCTTGCACTGAGACTCCTTTGCTCACTGACTCATGCTGCTGACCCATCTCACAGCTTGATTGCTCACAGGATTTTAGCAGGTCAACTCTCTGAACCTGCTCACACTTGGTTTCTGCTTGAAAACAAGCACCAAGCTAGGGCTGGAGAGGGCTGTGCAATGCAACACCTACATCAGCCTGGGCAGCTGCATCCTAACCCCATAAGATGACCCTGGATTAAAGAAACACCTGAAAAAATGGAACAACCAACTCATCATTCTGCCAACCAGCCCCACCAACAAGTGAATCAGGGTAGCCAGCAGGACATCCATCTCCAGAAGGAGAGCAGCAGCCCACGGGCAGTACAGGCACTGCTATAGGGAGCAGCAATGCAGGATGACCGCCACATAGGACACCCCATACCAAGGCTTTGGCATGGGCTGCCCTCCCAGGACACCCCATGCCAAGGCTTTGGCACACCCCCATGCCAGCAGCTATAGGTTTTTGCAATGTCACCATTTTTTTTTGGCATGAGTACTTGTGGCTCCGGCTGTGCCACGCCAGTACATCTTCTGGCTCTGCCCTGGCAGGAGAGCACCAAGGTGCCTCCACCCTGCACATCACAGGTCTATCCCACACAGGTGGGTTCACAGAATCACAGAATCGGTCAGGTGGGAAGGGACCACAAGTGGGTCATCTGATCCAACCTCACTGCTCAAGCTGAGTCATCCTAGAGCACATGTGGCATGGGATTGCATCCAGACGGTTCCTAAGTATCTCTACTGAGGGAGACTCCTCAACCACTCTGGGCCATCTGTTCCAGTGTGTGGACTCTCTCATAGTAAAGCTCTTCCTCATGAGCAGGTGTAACTTCCAGTGCATCAGTTTCTGCACGTTGCCCCCCGTGCCACTGCTCAATACCACCGAGAGTCTGCTCCATCCTCTTGGCACAGCCGCTTCAGATATTTATACAAGTTAATGAGGTCTTCTGTCAGTCCTGTCTTCTCGAAGTTTACTCTCCCTGCAGCCACAGAGGGGCTTCCGCGCACCACACCCTGCCTGGGAGCGCTCTCCTGGGACGCCCCGGGGAACCCTTTCCAACTCCAGATGCCAATTCAATCACCGACGACGAAAAGCTCCCACATCTGCCCTAAACCGCCGGCCCCCCTCACAACCGCTGCCCGCGGCTTTGCGCCCGTCCCTCGCCCCACGCCAGCCCCGCTGACCTGCCAGAAGGAGGAAAGAGGGAAGCAGTGCACCCCAAGCAGGGTACTCCTCCGTCCGGCCGCGCTGCCCCACTCGCTCCATGCCGGCTGCATGCGCAGAGCCACCGTCCGCCTCATGGCGAAGGTGGGTCAGTATGGGGAGGGGGGCAGGCGGGATCCGGGCCGAGCCCGCTGCCCTCCGCGACCGCCCCCGAGCCGGGCCGGCAGCTCTGTTTTCTCCGCCTCCCGCTGCTTTTGTCCTGCTCGGCAGGCGGGGGGAGTGTTGTTTGTGCCACCTTGGCGGTGTTCGAGGGGGCGCCTACCGTGGTTAAAGTCGAGATTGCCTGTAAAGTGGGATTGCAATTGTGATCGTTTGTAAACTGAGATCAGAGCCATGGTCTGTTTGTAAAGGCAAGTGAGCGGGGGTGCGGGGGTGGGTGCGTGCCTGGGAGCGCTCGGCTGCCATGGGGCCACGGCTTGTTCCCAAACTTCAAATAGGCTTGTCCGTGCTGCCCAGCAATAAATATTTTCCGTGACCAGGCCAGAACAATGCTCTTAAATGTTCTTCAAGAGTGATTTTTGATAACTATTTAAATGCTGCCGTAACTCACCCCATGTGAGAATTTCCACAGATGGGGCCAAGAGACCAAAACATTTGCCTTGCAGTCTCACAAAAGAGAACGGTTATCTCTGACTTTGCATGAAGAGCCGCAGGTCGAGGAATGTGCTTTGGAAGGCTGAAATAAGCACACAAAAAATGAGAAACATGCACAGGTGTTTCTGCTCGTAAAAGGTTTCCGGCTGTTAGCTGCTCAGAGGGGAAGGCTGACACAGAAACATACAATGAATTTCTTTTTTCAGGATTTAGCTATTCTACAATGACAGCAACAAAAACACAAACCACCACACCAAATCACTTGAAAGCCAGTGTTTTTATTTATCAATACACAACTGAGTAGTATTTTTTCAAACATATGCCTGTCAACAAAGAAAAATAACTTTACATGTTTTTAACTACTCTGCAGTGTGTATCTTTAGTTTATACAACAGCCCAAATGAAACGTATAAAAGGAAATTTCAGTTATATGTAGCTGATGAGAGTAAAACTTGGACCAGGTGAGTAACTTAATTTCAAAGGATTTGAATCTGCTTCCTATGTCTTACTCCGGTCACAGGCCAAAGCTGTGTCTGAAAAAAGGCTTGAAAAATAATACAGTCTTACCAATGGATAGTATTGCTAGTAAAGGAACAAAAAATAGCAGATAAAGGAGACTAAGATCTGGAGACAACTCCCAGAAATTCTGACATCACCAGGCTTTTGATTTTAATTGTGTTTGATTACCAGGCCAGCCTGTCTCTAGACAAGCCTTTTGTTGGTATTTGCGTTCTTCAAGTTTTGCTGTTGATTCCTTCTCTTGCTGTCCCCTCCCCTTCCCATATGTCTTGGCAAGTCACATTTCAGTATTTCCCAAAAATTTTGAGTAAAATTGCCCCCGAGTTGTAGGCCAGCATGCTTGAATTCCATACTGATTTGCACTTAACAACTTGATGGCTCTTCTGTCGTTCTTTTTTTTCTGTCCACAGGGGACAAGTTGATTGAACCTTTCTAATACTCCTCAACCGTAATTGTTACTTCCCAGCACTGGCCCTTGGACAAAGGACTGAAAGGTTCAGCTGACAAAGGGAAATACATCTTCATGTTAATGTTTAAAACAATCCACGAGAAGCTTTCAATCTAAGGTTTTACCTGCTTCCTCCTGTGGATTTTTCTTTGAAGAGAGAAGGGGGGAGGGTCGTAACATTTATCCTCTGGCATTGGGTTTTCAGCCTTTAACCAACTCCCACACGCAAGCAGCGTTAAAAGAGCCCATTGCAGGTTGTCACAGGCTTCTCTTACCCCCTGCCCAGGTAAGGACACCCAGAAGAGGAAGTACAGCCATGGGCCTGCCTGTAATTCCAGCTCTACTGTCTGCTCTGAAAATGAAGAAATCTGCTGGAAGAAGATGTGCTTGTCTCCTACTCTTCCCCTCTCCACTGTTCTCAGCATCATGGAACACTTTTGTAGAAAGCTGAGAAGAAGGAGAACAATGTCAGAGCAGTGTCATCTGGTTCTTCTGGGCTGAGGTCCTTCTGGGACCAAAAACTATTCAGTTTTCTCAGAAGAATGTTTTGAAGGAAGACTAATTCACAGCAAAGAACATCAAGAGACTGGAGCTAAGGTTCTAGCCACAATGAGACTCCTTATAAAACTCCATAACAGCACCACATGATGGCCAAATCATCTCTTACCAGAAATGTTTTGAAAGATGCATTTTAAAAGCATGCAGGATTGATAACATCCTGTTAAGTATACAAGCTCTCAAGTGCTAATCTTCAGGCACAGTTCAAGGAGAAAATCCTGCTCCCGGTGCACTAGTATTTTGAAACTCACTATCATCAGGCATCTGTGTCTCCAGAAGCTTAATTAGCAGTTTAGAAACAGTAATTATCATACACAGACCGCTAGAGGAAACTTAATAGAGGAAAGGGCACATACTTAGGACAAGCATTTAAACCTCTCTACCTCTAGATTACCTCTAGAGAAATCACTTCAAAGCAATTAACAGAATATCTTATGCACATGCTAAAGATGTCTCATGTTGAACTCCAGCTGCTAATTGGCTCAACATGAGGAATGATAAGTCTTCTATGTGTTTTCCAGCATATATCAAGCCAACCAATTTTTGAGCATCTCCAAAAGAGCCTGAGTGCTCTTTGCAGCAGCAGGGCAGCCGCTGAGCTGGACAAACCCTTGCTTCTGGAAAGATGGGCAGCCAGATGTTGTCTGTTCAGTTCTGCTCCATGTTGTCCTGTAATGGCATTGAGGGGTAGTCTTATCTTCTGAGTATTTGCCACCTCTGAGCACCATCTTCTTCTGTCTCTCAGTCAGAAGCAGTGCCCATATGTGCTCTTGTACACAGGAGAAGTATAAACATCACCCTTCTTTTTCTGTGGGTTCCTTGTGTCAGTGTCCGGAGCTAGGGCGTACAACAGATACATTGTACTTCCAAAGGCACTTATAATTTCATTTCCTAGAGTTCAGTATCTTCTCTTTTCCCACACTATGAAAGAAAAAACAGGATTAGCTGACAGAGGGCATACTCCAACTTCTGCTGAAATTAGTGAAAGGCTTCCCAGTGACATTACTCTTAGCTGGACTGGGTTTTTAACTTTTTTTGATTCCCTTCTGTCTCCCTTGACTTATTCCACCACTAGTCAAAAGTGATTCTATCTTTTCCCCTTGTTAAACAGATTTTTTTTTTTTGCATTTCTAATCAGTTTCATTTCCACTTCAGGAAGCTCTTTCTGCTAAATCTTTTTCTGAGGATGGCCTGAATACAAATGCCATATTTAAATGGATTCTTAATATCAACCTCTATCCTCCTTTGGCAGACTACCAGTCTTTTCCTGACTACTCCATTAGTATGAGGTCTATTTTAGTATTGGCATAGTTACACATACACTATTATTGACTATAATACAAAAAATATACTGTATTTTTATATATACATTTTTGCTTTCTCTTTTTCAAAAATATTGCCTATGATTACATTGCTATTTATCTCCACATAAGCTATTTTACTATGTCATTAGGTTTTCTGATCTCTGACAACATCTTTGGCCCTGGGGAATTTATCCCTGAACTCCTAAAAGGCTACAAGACAGTCTTGCTCCTCTCTGCACAGACTGCAGGTCTCTGTCACATGAGGAATATACTCAACACCCCTGACTGTTGCTGCGTAAAGCTGGCAGAAAGCTTCATACAGGAATGCCATTTTTCCTAGGCAGCCAAGAACATCTGTTACGGCCCCCTCAGTTATATCTACTATTCAAAGTAGATAAAATCGCTACAGTGTAGCTGTTATATTTTACAAAATTATTCTAAATCTACAGGTAGAAATACATTATTTCTATAGACTTGCATGAAAGCTTTATCTACAAAATCTTTACCTACATTTTGTCTCCAGAAAATTTCAAGGCAACAGAGAAGGTGGATGGGATTTTAAAAATTATTTGCAAGACAAAAGTTTCCCTGTTCTATCATCTGCATGCATTTGCCTACAGGAAGGAAAATAGTGGAATATCTTTGGCATTATTCTTTTAAGAACAAGATGTATTTCAGAAATGTTGTATCCTTTCTGGTAGAGAACCAGAGAGTGATTTATAAACCTATGCTAACAGTAGGCATCTGCTGACTTGATAAAGAGTATTTAAAAATACTGTTCTGTGCATTTTTTCAAACACAAAACTTGGGACTTGTGTGCTTTATTGATTTCCTTAATGAAACAATTATTTAATAAACTAATCAGTAGTCATTGGTGAAGCATAGCAAACAGAAGAAACATCTGGAAAAAATTCACTAACCACTGAAGTCTTGAGTTAAGGCATTAGCATTGATGTTTTTTCTCTTCCAAACCCTCTCCCTCCCAATCAATCAATCAATTTCTTTTTTATCATTACCAAATGATGAGAGTTCGGAATATGAGTAATTAAATGGTCTTTCTTAAATGTTTATACTGCTTTTGAGGAAGCATGAATCAAAATAAAAAAAAAATTCATTCAAACTAGACTTTTATTTCCTTTCTCAAACTAATTAACCATTAAGCAGTCATGACATTAAATTCTTGGTTGAAGTGAGTTAACTATCAGCATACAAGGTACAAGGACAGCTACGGCTAGCTTATTATTGCCTTTTTTTTACTGTTTAAAATTCAGGGCATTCATTTTGAAAATCTACTCTTGATCATAGTTTTAGGGCACAATAGTTGAGGTTTTTGTGAACATCATACTTTTTTATTATGACAGCCAGTGAGGAAGGTATGTAAGGGGATGAGCAACGAGCTGGAGATTACTAAACTAGAATGTGGCATCAGCATGCTGGTATCTGTTGTTTTTCACATTCCTGCTACAGAGCATTTTAAATGATCAGGCAAACCTTCAGTTTTGCTGGAAAGAATTGAAACAGTATGGAGAGCTCTGTACCAAAGTATCTTATCACTGTCTTCAACTCCCTAAAAGGAGTGTAGCCAAGTGGGGGTCAGGCTCTGCTTCCAGGTAACCAGCAACAGGACAAGAGGAAATAACCTCAAGTTGCGCCAGGGGATGTTCAGGCTGCACATCAGGAGGAATTTTTTTCACAGAAAGGGTTATAAGGTATTGCAACGGGCTGTCAAGGGAGGTGGCAAAGTCACTATATCTGGAGGTGTTCAAGACATGACTGGACATGGCACTCAGTGCTCTGGCCTCATTGACAAGGTGAAGATCAGTCACAGGTTGGATTTGATGATCTTGGAGTTCTTCTCCAACATCCATGAAACTGTGATCTCAGAGCCAGGAAAAGTGATGTACCCAAGAAACCAGTAAATCCCCATGGTTTGTCAAAGGCTATTACCAGCAGCCAAGATTTAGCATTATTCTAACACTTGGTTTCATGCCTTTGTTAAAATCCAGCAGCCCAGGAGCCAGGGAACAATGAATATGACCTAAAGATCTTTCTCTCACATTGATTCAGGGATGCCACACCAAAGAATTTCATGGACTTTTTAAATTATATAAAATACTTGTGGAAAATATTTAGAAAATACTAAATATTATCTCCTCTTCAAGTTAATTTTTTACAAGTATGTATTCCTGTGTTGTGAACTTCATAGGAAGTATTGGCCTGTGTCAGATTCAATTCTAACAAAGCAAGACATCTGAAGACATGGTAGAGAGTAACTTTAAAGGACTATTTCTGAGAAGCAGATTAATAGCCTCACTTAAGCAATGAACTCAGTGAACTTCTGAACAGAAGTTCAAAACAAACAGAATGCTTCTTTAGTTTAAAACAGAATCATTCAGAGCACAGTCATGATGTCTCCCCCATTCAATGCTGAATGGGATTTTAAAAGCTTATGTTGAGGATGGGTAAAAGAAGGCTTCATTGTGCCAGCAGCTTCTGGTGAAGGAGGTATTAAAGTCCAAAGAACTCTGGTATGGTACATTTTTCTCTCACAAGGTCTGCTCTAGTTTGTGCCTTCCCAATACATTGTGTAATATCTTAGTTTGTTTTTTGTAGTTTAGCACCTATGATAAGAGCAGAATGGCGGGATAGTAAGAAGGTCTCTGGATTTGGAGTTTTTTTCCCCCTCATCTACTGAACCTCCTGAAATTATTTTTCCAAAGGAATGTACTATGCAAACAGCCAAATGTCACCTTTTCCTGCAGTATCCCTCACTGAGTGAGTAGCCTCAAGTTCGTGTTTTGTTGTAATTACTGATGCTTGGCTGGTATTTGTGACTTTCAGAGAACTTTGTGAAAAATATCATTAAATTTAGTTTTCTTCTTTGCTAAGGAGGTCTTTATAGGAAAATGTTTTAGAGAAACAAACACCATACTATAGATTAATCATTCCAGCCTGCTGGTAAACTGGACTACAAATTAATACACAGAATCACATAATCAGCTATGTTGGAAAAGATCTTTGAGATCATCAAGTCCAATCTATGACCTAACACCATATTGTTAACTAGACCATGATACTAAGTGCCACATTCAGTGACATTTACTTACATAAATAAAGGTGAAATAGCAAGTAGCAGAAACCAGCGAAGTCTGGTGGCAAATGAAGAGGAGCACATTGGTATGAATTGTAGTTTGTAGTATTTAGGAATGAGGAAATAATAGTTCTATATTTAGGAGGGAGAAAATAATTATTCTGCTGATCCTTTAGTCCCTGATATATAGTTATAATGGTTAGAACACATAGTCATTTGTAGTGCTATGTTCTTACATATTTGGCTAGGCAAAGATAGCTATTTTCTGGTTTTGAAAGGCCGTCTTCTGTATAACAGCCTTTTAATCCTCAACAAAATATATGTGACTCCCAATATCAGCATTGCTTGACTTCAAAGGAACCAGTGCATCAGAGAAAGTTTAATTTTTCCTTTCAAAGCCTAGGGGAGTATAGACTTGGCTTATCCAAAAGAATGGCAGTCTAATATGCTGCTCATGGAAACAGTGGTGGAATTGATGCCCAAAAACCAGGCAAGAAAATAAAACTCCATAGCCGAATGGCTATAGAGCAGGTATTTGTTTATTCAGCGCTGGAAGTGAGGGGGATCACTCAGCCAAGCTCACTCGTCCACCTGATGCCATTATGATTTTTGCTTTTTCATATATCCCTCTCATATCCCCCTTCATATACACTTTTATGCAGCTTTTATGTATCCCTAATGCTTTTAACCCACATAATTGTAATTCCCTAAACCTGATAACTAGCTTAGACCCAGAGTTCTGTTAAGCCAAAAGACTAAACATCGGAGTTGGGGGTCAGAGAGCCCCAGACACCAAGGTCCTCTCCAAAACGCATTCTGTAAACTATGATAGATCCATGTTGGGGGAAGGTTCCTCATGACAGGGGCTTCTCTTGGGTCCCTCATTGGGGAATCTATGATAGATATGCCAATATGCTAATGTGCAGAGTTCTATAATTGTATACACAGACCATCATGTAATGGCATTTGCCAGTGCATTCCCAGAGGGTGTATGCTCCTGGATGGGGTGCACTCTAAGGATCCTTAATAAATATCAAGGTAAAACCCTTTTTCCCCTCTAACCGTGTTTGGCTTTTAATTCTAAGAACACAGGTTAAGGCATCACATCCCTTGCACAGCATTAGCTTTTATACATTCTCTATTCAACTGGCATATTATAGCTTCATAACCTTCATTTTGCAACATATTTACTAATCACATGATTATGTAAGTCGTTGTGACACACGCACAGTTCCTGCACAGGGTGGTCATCAACCTCCTGGTGGTCGGTTGATGAAGACTCTTCCTTCAGGCTTGAACTTTTTACCTTTGCTTTTTGCACATGCTTTATGAAATTGTTTGCTCGAATAGCCAGTTTTATCTGGTTCTACTTCTTTGTAGTTAGATTGTTCTACTAAGCTGCTGATTTCTAAAAAGTGTTTCATTTACATATCCTGTTGCAAAGTAACTACTTCTTTCTGCATAGCTCAAATAACTTCTTTTTGCATAGCTCAAGCATATTTCTTTGCCTAGGCATCAGAATGTAACTAGCCCAACAGATAGTCCAACAGGTATCCTAATGAGCCCTGGTTATTCCCTTCAGTATCATATTGCCATGTATTTTAACAGGAGAGTGATATTTTATAACATTGTCTTGGTTTAGAAGACAGGTGACTGCCAGGAGAAAACCAGAGCCTCCCATGGAATAGAGAATGTAAACCCCCCACCTCCAAATTGTTATAATTTTGAAATTATGG
>WEIT01024766.1:2591-27769 GCA_013389985.1 Dryoscopus gambensis | reverse complement strand
ATGTTTGTTTTTCAAATACCTTAATTGTATGGTCTACCCAGCAGTGATCAGCACCAAAAATTATATTTCAGAGCTAAACACAACCAGATGGAGAGAGAACAGCCAGTCATTTGAAAAAGCCTAAAAACCCTTTCTGAGCTCCCCGTGTGGTTTGGTTGATCACTGCTTAATTTCATAATGGTTTCTCTTGCAGATGGGTGAAAATAATCTGGGGTTATATTTATCTATCAGAAGAAAGAACCAGGCTTTCAAAGACGACTCAAGACATATCAATATCAGACAGACTGTGGAGCTGGTACAAATGCAGCTACTCCTTGCTTCAGGGAAACATAAAACCCTTTTCAGAGGCAAAGCTTTTCTTTGTAACGCGCTCACATTAGCACTCACTCATCCTGTTTGAAGACAGAGACTCCTTGCACCTTGCTTTTGGTCTCAGGTGGGTTGAATTACTTGCTTTTTTAATTCAGAAGGGAATGGAACAGAATAAAATATCATAGAAGATATTAATTACATTGAGGAGAAATATTCCGTGCCACCTACTGTATTCACACAGACTTTATACTGAAATATATACACCCTGGACAGTGCCATATTCATCCTCAGGAATTCTTTTGCTGGCCTGGGTAAGTTTGTTCTTTTCTCTTGAAGACCTTCTGAAGGACAATTTATGTCCCACTTTACTCAAGCAGAGTTTTACGTCATTGTCAGTTTTCCTGTATAGTCTTCGACAATTCAACAAGGTGATGGAGGACAGGTGACTGAAGTGCTCCTGCAGTGATTCAGAATTGTCCATATTCTCTGTGGCTGAGAGTGGTACACATCTTCCAGAAGACAGGGCTGACAGCAGGAAATAACCTGGATGATCTGATACCAGTCCCTCCTGCTCTGGACAGTCAAAGGTATTTGCTCACAGTCGTGGTCTGGAAGAGACAGAATCTTCAGGAACCAACATCTTAAGCAGGAGTAGAAACAAAACTCACTCTGTGGAAACAGATGCATTAAGAGGAAGTAGAGGAGGGGATGAAGGGCCACAAGAATCACTGGGATTACAGGTCCTTGCATATATTTGGAGAGGAGCGTGATCTGCATCCCCATTGGCCATCAAAACAGGGTAATTCCATGCCCTGAACTTGGAGGAATCACTCAGCTCTTGAAAGTTCCCTGGGCTGAATCTAAAAGTGGGCTTGTGGTGAAAAGCCTCCAAAACTGTATCTTTTCCATAACTTGCTGGGACTAAAATGAGTTGGGGTAGTCGAATTAACAGGCCAAAGAATTAAATTATAACTGCAGAGTAGTTGAAAGACAAATAATTGTTTTCATTTCCCCTGTCTGTAGAAGGGAAGCCATATCCAACAAGCAGTGGAGGAGGAACGTAGGCTTTACAGATTTGCTTAGTAAGGAGATACAGAGAACTTTTTTAATACTCCTTTTTCTGTTCAGCCCCGTAAGATATCTAGAAAAGCACAGGGTATTGTTCTGAGCATCTGAGCATCAAACACTGGTTTGATGCCCCTAGTTCTTCCCAGCTGGTGTCAATGACACCTGATGCAAGCCAGACCTATCCCAGACAGTTGATTTTACATGTGTTGCCTGAGAGAATATAGGCAACTGTACTTCAAAAAAATCAAAAATAAATAGATTAACTGCTATGGAGTTGCCTCAAGCAGGAGCCCTATTCAAGGCTCACATTTAAAGGAAAAAGTGAGCTACTGTAGAAGTAAAATAGGCCCCAGATACCAAGCCAACACCCCGCAGAGTTTCTTACCAGAAAGTGACCTTCAGGGGTCTCTGCAGCTGTTGGACAACTTCTGATACCCTCACTTCTAAGGCAGTTCTTGCCTGAACAACAACAGCCCATGTTACTGAGGGATAAAAGTCTGCTATCTCTTCATGGACATGTTTGACTGAGAGGGGGGCTGGGAAGATGTAAACAGGTGAGTAAAAAATAAAGAAGAGGGCTCAACCCCCTCCCACACAAACTCCATGAGCCTCACTGATTTGAGTGTAAAGAGCAGGCTGTGGATTGGAGCCAGTGGATTGGAGTAGTCAGAGAAAGATGTGGAAGGAACCTGGGTGAGGCTGAGGGTGATTTTGCTCTTTGCTGAAGGGTTAGAGCAACACAAGCCAGATTAATTACACTTGATAGGAGATAACATCCACAAGTATATGACAGAAGAGAAGGAAAGAAGGAAAAGAATATGCTGGCAAATCATAGATCAGTCATCTTGAGGTTTAAAGAAATTACTGGCATGCTTCCTAGGTTAGGAAGACCTACTACATTTTATCTGCCATCTCTTATATTGGGCCATCAATATCTTTATCTTCATTTTTTGCCATTTTTTTGTTGTTTTTTATGCCTCTGTATGATACTAAACATAGAGGAACATCTTAACTTCCTCCCTGGCTGCTGCAAATTACTGAATGAGAGAGAAAGTCTGCAGTCCAAAGGAGAGACAGTATTCTTAACCAAGACTCTGCTGAGAGAAGTAGTTGACATGGGCTGGTGCACAGCTCCTATGTAGCAAGGTTCACCCAGGTCTCAAAAGGCTTGCAAACACAACTAGGGAATAACAAAGTTTTTCTGTTTCACCACCAAACAAAATATTGCTGAAAAAACCCCCAGTTCATTTTGTACTGAGATATTGTTTTTGAGAAAAAAATCACGAAAGGAATTCTGGTTCAAAGAAAATTATTAGGCTTCATTTTGAAGTAATTCAACACTTTTAAAATCTTCTATGAAACTTATTTTTAAAACATCAATTTTAATATAAAATATGATTTCAAGGCAAGAAATATAATATATTTATTTGATAATATCAAACCAAAATTTTTCACTAATGTAAATAATATTCCCACTTCCTTTGACTGAATTTATTGCCTAAATGAAAACCAAATTTATCTTACAGATATATCTTACACTGTCCNGAAAACCTAGGAAAGAGAACACCCTGCAAACATGAAGCCTCAATGAAATGTTTTCTGCATCATAATTTACATCATTCTGCTGCAGAAAGCAAGAGCAGTGACATTATTTGGATGCCAAACTCATTCCTATATAAGAGTAGCAACTCTACTTCTAGTTAACACTCCTTCCTGTACTGTTATAGCACCTATTGAATTGGTTCTGTCACTAAAATGTTCATAAATAAGATTAACTTTAAGATTCCTTTCCAGCCTACCTCCCTACCCAAATTCAGGATCAATTCTAGCTGTTTTATCCCTACAGATATTTCTCTAATTTGTTCTTAAAGACCTTCAGTAATCCTCCCAGGGGAACAACACCCCAGGCAATGCACTGGAGTGATTCGCTGCCTTCTGCTTAGAAAGCTTTTTACCCTCATTCCTATCTGGGATCTGTCATTTAAGCCATGACTTTGTCTTGCCATAAGCATGAAGAAACCAAGCATCCCTTTCCTTTCTGCAGCATCCTTTTACATACCTACAGTCCAGGACAAACAATGTCTCCTTTTCTAGACCTCCGACCTTGTCATTCACCTCTCAGTTTCCTCCAACTGATCTGCATCTTGTTTGGCATCAGAGGTCTAAAGTTGCCCCCAGGACTTTCGAAGAGCCTCCAGCTAGGGCTTTATCAACGCTGAACTCCGGGAAAGGATTACTGCACATATTTTGCAGGCGACACTTGTGTTTATACATCCCCCACACTGTTTGTCTTTTTTGTAATATTAAAACACTGTTGACTCATGTTCAGATCATGCTCTAGTGCAATCCCAGATCCTCACTACCCAAGGAGCACTATCCATCCCATATCTGGGAAAATTAAAGTTGCTGCCTAAGGAATGAGTATTTATAATCATTCCTACTGAAGATCACCTTATTTTTTTCAGATTATGTCTCCAATTTGCTATAATCATATTAAACAGTTCTCCTGCCTTCTAGCATCTCCAGTTACTCCCAGGTTGGTGTCATCCACAAATTTAGTACCAAAAGTCCATCATTCAGTCATTAATGAGAATATTGAATAGCACAGGAAACAGGAACAAATCCCTGTAAAACTTTATTCCAGTATCCTTCCATTTTGTCAGTGAACCATTGATCACTACTCTCTGAGTACAATTTTCCCACATGTTCAATCACTTGCCCACTATGATCCTTTCAGAGCCACCACTTTTCAGAAAACAGTCCTCTTTTTTGAGGGTATCTCCAAAACAATTTGTTTGCTCCCATGTATGTAGTTCATTTAAATAGGCTTGGTTTATCAAGCATCTTGATCTTTTTAATCAATGTCTCTCTTCATTTTAAAGAGAGAAAAATGTGATAACTCATGAGAGGCTGAAATACTGGTTTGGTTCTCAATCAAGTTAACAATAAGCTAAGATTCAGATTTTTTTAACTCTTTTCCATTGCTTCCTTGCATGGCAGGGATGTTTGTGTGAAGGAGGATCATTCTGAGCTTTTAAAAAATAAAAATAAAACTATAAGTGAATATTCCTGCTAGTTCTTTGCAGTTTTATTTGATCAAGCTATTGGATAACACTGGGAAAAGATTTCATTTCCTCATCTCCTCATCTAACTTCTTCAGAAAACCCTCATCTATAAAAGTGCCCTAATTCACCAGGGTTTTTTATACAGCAGTTTAATCAACTCCAATGTAGTGCAGAATTTATTGGAATGTGACAGAGCAACTTGCTTTTAAAGTGAGGATATTGGGAAAGATAAAGTCCTTTAAAGTCTGTTATCTTTTCCCCATGGCATTTGCTAATAAAATTAGTGATCTCCTCAGAGAATGAAATTGTCTTTGTTCTACATGGCCCATTTCTATTAAACCCTATTGACTGACAGTAAGTACAATTGTTTTCTAATTTTAAATTATTTCACTCCTGGTTTTGTGGTTTTAGGTTTTTTTTCTTTTGGTTTTCATTTTTGCCTAAGACTAGTGTCAAGCTAACTGGTTTACTCTTGGCTGGGTCATCTTTCTTGGCCTTTTGCATACTGGCACAAAATCAGCTGCTATGATCTACTGGAATTTACTGGGAAGGCCAAGATTTATTCAAAACTAAATTAAGTTGGCTAGAGAGATCTTCAGAGAACCTTTTCAGGACTCTTGGGTGCAAGCTATCCAGGCCTACTGATTTCAAAATGTTTATCCCTTACTGAAGATGTTTAAAACCATATTTAGTTACTAATGGACTGGGATCTGAGTTCACTATTCTCAAGTCATAAGAGTGCAACATCCCACTTCTTTCTAAATGTAGAAACATTTATAAAAAAAGTTTGATTTTTCCACATTGTTGATTGCAAGAATTTTACTACTCTAATCCAGCCATGGACCTCTATCACTGTGATGAATCAGATGTGATGTTGTGAAATCTCTGCAGTTCTCAATGCACAGAAAGAGAAGAAAAAAAGGTTTGCTGCTTTGTTCAATAAGCATAATTTATGTCTACTGGATTGCATTTTCTTATCTCCATTGCCACTTGTTCTTTCATAAATGGAGAGAGCTGTTGGATCCACACAGTGTAAACACACCACCTGCCTAGAAGGGACCTTTTCAACTCAGCCAAGACACAACAACAGAGAGCAATATGGTGCTACTGCTGCCTGCAAGTGCCTTTTATAAATAGATACACATGATCAGTCATATCCAAGATCCAGATAATTTCTGGATATAGCGGTTACTGGAGGGACCAAATTTCTTCTCCCTTCTGCCAACTTGACCTCATAAAGACATGCAACTCCCTTCCATCTTTCAACAACTGAACTCCTGGGACAAATGTTTTTGTGGACAGATGTCTCTTGCCATGTTGCAAGATACAGATCAAAGCAAATCTTCTCAGAGAGACTGTTCTCTGTTTATTTGTGTTTTCCTCTCTGACCATTATAATCCAAACCAAAGGCCTTAGGAAAAAAGGACAATATGCTGAGGAAAACCAAAAAGTGGAGACACTAAGCTGGCCTCCATGTGCTAAGGGCCTTGGAAAAATCTGATGGTGTAACAATGCGGTGATGGAGACTAGATAAAATAACCCCATCATGTAACCAGACTAAAAGTGATCTGCTCATGAATTTACACAGTCAGACTAGCTCATGTAAAATCAGTAGCATCTGTCCATAGCAAACATGAAAAAGGTGTGCGTAACCCTTTGGTCAGCCCCTTGAGGGAAAAGTGCATGTCCAGACAGAATTCACTGATTTTACACATTCCTTAGTCTTGGGAGATGCTTTACCCCCTGTTACTGTCACGCAGAATGCAAGCCATTCCTCAACCTTTACAAAGTCACAGTAGATCATAAGACTTTCTAGGGGCCTGATGTTACTGAAAGTAGATCAGAATAAAGTGTCTTGTTCTGCGCCTTGTATATCCCTATTACTCTTGTATGCTCAGGGTATTCCTCTGTCTCAGGAGCAACTCTAGGTGCTTTCTTAGGGCAAACTGCCAGGTGTTTTGTGCTACCGGGCCCTACAGACAGGGCTGGAGTTTTAGTCCAAGAACTGTTATTCTCCATGGGGAAGGGAGGAGGTCTCTCTGGGTTTGGACTTCACCTTAAAGCCGCTGCTGAAGGCTCACCTGGCATTGTTCAGCCAGAAACAGTGTTTTTGCAGGTGCAGAGTGCTGAGCCCTGAAGGGTGGAAGGATAAACAGTCATGGCTTTAAGCGGGGAAGTTGCTGTTTCATAGGGATGAAAGGGTTAAACCAAGCCAATTCCCACGGGGAGGAGGGAAAGAAAAAGGAAGCTGCATGCAGTGAAAGTTTCTCTCGGTGTTTTATACATGAATAATAGGTTCCCCAGGGGTTAGCTCCTGGGTTCAGAGAGAAGGATGTTATCTTGTCTAGACATACGATCTGAACATCCCCAAAGAGCTGGCGCCTGAATCTCACAGAAGTCAACGTTTACCCCCCGCTGACTCCCATGGGATGCATCCAAAAGATTTCTATTTCAGAAGCACCTGCAGGTAGATGAGAGGAGAAAGGGGAGATGGGAACCAGAATTTATTCTATCTTCTATGGATATAATTGCTTTTTAATGTAAGTAATATCTGAANGTGAGGGGCACAGGGTCCAACGACTTTAACACTGGCCTTGACTTTGTTTTACCACTAGTATCCTGTATCTGTCCAGAGGACAGTTACTCTGGTTTTGGTGGATAGTCAGTCCTTTGTCACACCACCATCAAATCTTTTTTACAGATACTTGAAAAAGGCTGATTTGATACTTAAAGCAGAATTCTGATGAAATCAGCTAGGACCATGAAAGACATCTCTGTATGTATATCTTTCTACACCATTTTTCACCTCAAAATTGCACATAGGTAAAATCCTTTAAAACTATGAGAAAAAATCTGCAGACGACAAAAGGCTAAAATAAGGTATGGAGTCTTCAACCATCACATCAAAAGTTACCTTAGCATAAGGGAGCACCAGACATATGTCATTCCTGATTTGCTGAATAGAAGGAAATCTCAGTTTTTAGGTTTAGGGTATCCTGTGATTTAACAGGTCAGAGCATTATGCCCTACAGTCTTCATGTGACTCATGTAGACAATTGCTCTCTCATTCTTTCCCTTGCTCTGCCTCAGTTTCCTAAAATGGGCATGATAACACTTCCTTGCCTTTTTCTTGCTTTGTTACCAGATACACAGACTCACAAAAAAAGCCAACAAAAAAGGCCAAAGTCTTTTTTCTAAATGAAAAACAAGTCAGACAATTTGTCTGTATTCAGCTAATGGAACCACATTAGAAAAGTCAAAAAGGTTTTTTTGATACTGGGCTTCAAATAAGTTCTAGTAAATGCAACAGAATGATGGAACAGGGATATAAAAAAGCAATAAACTCAAGTGAAAGGCATAGTAAAACAGAGTTAGGATACAATGAGTAAATCCTGGGAGTAAGGAACCAAGGAGGATACTATAGAGATTTTAGCTGACCAAGAACATGAAGAATAACGCTCTAAGATCTGATGGGAAAATGGCATAGTGCTTAGAGGGTTCAGGATGTCTCACTCCCTCTGAAATTAATACAGCTTGGCTGCCTAAATATATCTCCAAAAATCTGGGTCATCATGTGTATGATTTCTGCGTCCCCCTGCTAAACTAGGCAGGTTATGAACCAGGTACTCTTGCTGTGACAACTGCTTTTAGCAAAAAAAAACAACCAAAAAGTCTGTTCCATGTGATTGCAACTCATCATCCCTAAAGTCTTTTCACAACAGTGACAAAAAAAAATGTCTGCGTGCACATGGCCTGGACTTTGTTACACATAACTTCCTACCAGTGATGCTGTGAAATGAATTAGTGAGCTCAGCACAGTTCTCACTGAGCAGGTGTCCACATCAGAAGAAGCACCATTAGGATAAAATGACCTCAAGGGCAGCTAGAAAGTGACCTGACAAAGGAGTTTTCTCATTTTCTTTTTTTTTATCTTTTGTTTTTTTGCTTCCTTTTTGATAGTGAAAACAGGCCTAAATTTTTCACCTTTAAGCTCACAGCAAGTTTAAGTCTGACCTTCTGTGATTTTTCTCACATTTTAGGTAACTCCAAGTTGTTCAACCTCCATCACAAATACAGAGACTATAGTTCTTCAGCAATGTTTCCTCCATTTAGTTTAAACCAACAGTATTTAAACATTCCTGTCAAGTCTCCTTTTAGTCTTCTTCTTGGGAATCAAAGCAGCTCTTTGGAGAGAAGAGCATACAGAAGGCATTCTGTAGAGCCTCCTGAACCAGCATAAGGGTTTTGTTCTGCTTTACAGTAGATTTTTATTCCTGTATCTATAATATGTATAATCTTCTACATAATCCTGCATATATGTTTGTGACTCTTTACCTTCTATCCCCAAGCCTGTTGACTTTTCTTCTTTTTTCCCCTTTTTCCTCTTATTTTCTTTTTTCCTTTCCCCCCCCTTCTTTTCTTTTTCTTCTTACAGTTGTAAGGTCCCTTTAAAGACATTGTTTTCAATAACAGGGGTACAGCAATTTTCCCCAGTCCTACATCTTTCACCTTCATAAGGCAAATTCATGAAGATCAGATCTTTATGTGTTTGAAAGATATGGACACAAAAGCAACTGATGAGTCTGCAGCTTGACTATTACAGATCATTCTTGCTCTATCTGCCATTCACCCGGCTAGCACAACCAGTCCCAGCTGAGCAACGCAGTTCTTTCTTTTCCCTTCTTCTACCTCCTCTAGGTTTCCAATCACTGGTTAGCCTTCGTCTGTTATGAGTATAATTTTATTTTCTAATAACATGGCTGGGGAGAAATCTCTGATAGCACAGAATAATATGCAAACAATCCATGACTTAAAGAGCCATAGAAACATGTAGAAGGGGTTTTGGTGAGAAAAAACCCCAACCAAACCCCAACCAAATATTGCCATTTATTTGTTTTGCAGGACATATCTCTGTTTAGCTCCTTTCTTTTTCTCCTCCCTTCTTTGCTTGATCAAGGAAAACATTGCATTGAAAGTATATTCCAATCCTACCATGGCTTTTGGTTATTTTACAGCACAAATACAAATAGGATTTAAGTAAGGGGAAAATTCACTGTGATGAGGCTATTTTGCAGGAGTGGGTTTTCTTAATCTGTTTATGGTTTACAAATGCAATCCCTGGAGAAGCTGTACATGAAACCCATGGCCCCAGTCTAACTTTGGATTCTGCAAAGATATTGAATTTCCTGTCTTTGTTCCAAGAGGGGTTATTACTGAATGGCTATTTTACTTCTGAATTGAACAATTAGTTTCTAAGTTTGCCAATTAGTGTTTGCCAATTAGTGTTGTCATATAGTCCACAAAACCTTAAAGCTTAGTTGCTTAGTCAGAAAATAAATGTCTTTGTAATTTGCAAAGACATCTTCCCATATCTTTCATCCCTTTCTAGGTTCTCTGGATGGTGGTTTACATTTTAATTCTGTAAAAGGTCAAAATCTGGGCTGAATCAATTTATTTACTGAAAAAAAATAAAAGCAGCCACAGCAAATGTGTCTTCCTGGTGAGAACAGAAATGCCCTGGAGGTCATGTTCAAAAGTGATTTATTAGAAGACAGTGTAAATGTCCATGTTTTTGTGCCAGTGCAGCCCTGCCCGTACATTATCACACACGTCAGCCCCTGTGTGATCCAAGCCCTGTCTCTGATCCAAGCCTATGGGACTCTGTGAACTCATCTCATCAAAGCTTAGAAGCACCCTGGGGAAAATTTTCCACTGGAATTTATGAAAGGAGTTTATCTCCACAGTCGACCCCAGTCCCAGGAGAGATTTTTTTTTTTGTCTGTATGCAACCCATGCTGGGAAGGAGGGGTTGGGCAGGTATCAAGTTAAACTAGCAGGATGCAGAATCAAAACAAAAAAAAAGGTGGCTTCTCTCATAACAGGTAACTCAGCTGTGCCCTGGCTCAGGAAACCACATTCAACAAGTGACTGGATCAGTTCATGAGAGAGAAGTCAGTGGAAAGACATTACATACAAAGTAATCCATGTGACTGGAAACTGCAAGAACAGAGGAAAGACTACTACAGGATTATCTTCTGTCATGCTCTTCTCCAGGCATGCACTGGTGCCTGGTATCAGGGAAGGTATCATTTCTGTGGATGGGGACAGTTGCGACAGTATTTGTTCGTATGGTCACAGCTCATTCCCTTGAGTGAGAGATCAAAACATCAGCAGCAGCAATCCTAACCCTGCAAGGCACAAATCCTCCACCAGTTTATACCCAGTAGGTAAAGATCAAAGTGGAAAAGGTTGTAGCATCCTTGTAGCAGTCCAGCTTCATTTTAGTGGCCCGGGAGAAAAGCTCCTTTTTTCACACAGACCTTTGTCCTCAGGAAGGTGGACCTCTGCCCAGGACAATGACTGAAAGTACCAAAGTACTACAGGCAGGCATGTCTCATAGACGGTTTTCAGTAGATTCTGTCTACCATCAACTCTCTTTTCTTCTAATGACCCTTCTTGAAACAATCTCTGCAAAGGAATAAAACAAGGAACATCCTAGCTAGCAAGCATAAAAAAAATAATCTTCAGCAAATGAGGCAAGACAGAGCAGTTCTTGTTTTTCATGTTTTGCCAGAGCTGCACTAGCGTTCAAGCCTCACCCCTGACTACCCAGTCTTCTAAATCTTCTTCCCTAAACACTGCAAGAGATACTGTCACAAAGCACAGAACCAGTTGCAATATTAACCAGCCACTACCTTTGCTGATGGTTTGTTCAAACAGCAAAATTGAGCTATAGATGGAAAAGAATTCACACCTGTGGGGCTTCTAGCAAAATTTTACTCCAAAGCTGTAATATCCCCAGTGGGCCAGGAAGTTTCAGCTTAGCAATCTGATTCAGCCCCCTTATTAAAACAAGCCTGAACCTGGGAAATTCTAATCTTGATTGAAATCAGAAGGTGACCTTTATTTTTACTTTTTTTTTTTTACTCCAGTGGGGGCTGAATTTGGGTGCCCTGGCTCTGAATCAGCCTGCAGCTTCCTTTGCCTTGGCAGACAGTTTGTCCTTTCCAAGACAGGCTGGACATTTGCTCTCCAGGGGAGGGATGGGAGAGCTGGGTCACTGTGATTATTGCATGGCAGAGACCTGTTGCTCAGTGTGCTGGTGGGGGGATGGAATATCTCATTGAGAAGGAAATAAAGGCACCAGATCTGATATAAAAGTGGGGAGGGGCTTTCCCACTGGGAAAAAAAAAGGAGAATTTTTTTTTAATTTAGAGGAAAAGAGATCATTAATATTTAAACAGTGTACTTGGCAGGTATTTCCCTGCATCCCCCTCCACAGCTAATCTGTGTGTGCAAATAAGTTGTTTTTTAGCCGTTGGGCCTAGTGTGTCTTTTTCGTGAATTCTGCACTGGAGTTTGAATATGAGATGGGCCCAAGCCCAGCCCCACCACCCCTGAGCTTTGGGTACAGATTCTGCTCTCGTGTCTCAGGCCCCATGTCTCACTATAATCCCGGGCTAATGATTTCACCATCTACTGTCATCACGCCTGTGCCTGGAGCTCCCTCCCTCTCTCAGCGTGCCAGACACACATACTCCTCCTTGTCACAGCCCTCTGGCCGTAAAGTCCACACAGGCAAAGGAGTGACAGTAACATCATTGTCACCGACACCCATACCCTGTGCTGGGGCTGGAAGGGACGGGGGGGTCGCATTGCGCTGGACCAACAAATCGAGCCAGCCTCTCTGGAGGCAGGAAGATCTCACCAGCTCTCTGTGCTACAGGGTCGCCACTTGTCGACCTCCCTGCCTGCCTGCAGCTGCAGTGAGGGGCAGGATTAGGACACGGAGGGTGTGATCAGGGCTTCGATGTGCCCCAGGCTCTCAGATTACTTTAGCGTCTCCTGGTGGATATTGCTAGCCAGTATAATTTAAAGTTAAATTCACACAGGAAGAGGCACCAGGGCAGGGACTAAAGGTTATGCTGCTGTCTATTGGAACATATAAAGTGTTTCCCAAATATGGCTGAAGGTCAGATTTAAATGCAAAATCTGTGCTGTCCTTCTGTACCAGAATCATGCTTTTTATAGTATGTTCCTGAATAAGATCATTTAAACAAGGTAAGAAAACATATGCCACACCAGGACTGTTCTTTGGAGCTTAGAAAATAGACTCCAGCTGAAAATTAGAACTTTTCTAAAAATAGAGACAGTCACATCAAAGAAAGTTATCACAATTATATTACTTTATTACAATAGGTCTGGGAGGTTTGGAAAACAAGATCTTGAGGTGAGGAAATTGAGGCAGAGTACAGGATTGACTGTCCAGCTCCTCACAGCTTGTACAGGCACTTGTAGAAGCTGAGCAGCAGATGGTGAGACCTGTTCAAGGTATTTCACCTCACCCCAAAGCACACAGAGCATGATGCCCTTAATCTGATACTGACAAGACATCACAGTGCTGGGGAAAACCATGGAAACAACAGCCCTCTGACCACCCTGTGAAGAACATCTCAGCCTGTTGTTGGGGCCAGTGGTGGAAGAGATGAAAAAGACATATGTGAGTCCCACATCTATGTCTTCCCAGAGGATGGACTTGAGCTTGTGAGGGAGAAGGGTCTTTCATCCTTCTAATCTTTGTCATTTCATTCTTTTCTGGTCTAACTCTGCCCTTTACTGTTGTCCTCAAGGGAAGGTCTGTTTCCTGCTCAGGCTTGAATCTGGTGTCATGTGGTGTCTTTTTGTCAAGAAGCTCCACAAGCTGTCCAAAGAGAATGAAAAGGGCTCTGCTATTCATTTCACTGCCTGACCCTACTTTTCTCTGAATTTTGCGCAACCTGCCTATGCAGGAGTCGCTGGTCCTGTGCGGACAAAATCTCCAACACTCAGTGCACCAAATCCTGTCAGAGGGATGTTTTTTTGCGAGCAAAAGATGAGCTGAATAACATCCTGGGAAACTGGGCCTCACCAAGGTGTATGTACAGAAGTGGGCGTGGAGTTGAACTGCAACATCATGGTGCCATATCATATTACAGCAAACTAGTGACTACGGTAAACTACACAACAGCCAAGCAAGAGATGCCCACAGAAATGTCTCCTCTTTGCTTGTGATGAACATGATCCAACAGGGCTGCATGTAAAACATCAGATCCAGCAGAGTTTATAGGACTTATCACCTCAACCACTTCCTCTTAGTACGAGAAGTCAGAAGGGTCTCCAGAGGGGCCCCTCTACCATGCTGCATTAACAACCCTTCATGGGGGACTGCTCCACTGGTTGGATTTTCTGAAAAGCATTGTTCACTGCTGGGACATTAATTCAGCTCCTCTCTGGGCCACAGTGAGTCATATTTCTCATAACTGAAACACAAATTAACTGGAATCACAGCCTGGTTCTGAAAGTACAAAAATTCTTAATCTCAGCCATCCCCTAGGCTGTCAGGCTAAGGAAGATGATTTCTCTAGGTTTTAGCCTGAAACATGAAAACAGTTCCTATTGTTTTGTTCTGCAGATAAAATCAGCCAAATCTGCAGGATTTGGGAATAAGATCCACCAGAGACCAGATATGCTGCACCTGACAAAAAAATGTTCAGAGGTCTGGATTGTCATTCTGTGCATGCTTTGCCTCCATGGGCAATCCCTCCACAAACATCCCCCAGGTGCAAAATGAGCTGCTTTCAGATGCTGGAACAACCCTAGGGGTCGGCAGCGCTGTTGTGAATTTCTTGCTGACATTTGGAAAGCAGAGAATAGGAAAACCCTCCAGGAATCTCACCAATCCCATGAGTTCTACAGGCTTAACTGAAGTCCTGCATTATCCTCATCTAAGTCTGGACTGAGATTCTATGAAAATTAAGGGAAAGGAGGTGTTGAGACAGAGAACTGTTTGAAAAAAATCTGCAAATACCATCAAGCATATTAAATCAGGAAATATAGCTGAAAAGGGGACATACAGGAACTGCTTATTCTAATTCCAGCTTTGCAATTCTGCTCCAAGGAATGTATATACACACTTTTATGTATATATTTAGTTGTGTGTGATACTTATTTGCTTATTTGTATAGCTAGATGGACAGTGACTCTGCTATGCTTTTGGTAGCAACTCAACAGGCTACCAGCATCAAATACCTTCCTAAATTTGCTCTTCCAATTGAAGAAGTTTCAGAGAATGACTTCCCAAATGCACACATTTGCATCTGTTTCTCATGCCTTTCCAAAACGGAATTCCATTCATTTCTGTCTTTGTTAAGGAGGTGGTAGAAAGACAGTAAAAGGAATACAATAAAAATAAGTGTAGAAATCTATTCAAAAATAGTGCTGAAGATTTTGGTTTGTCCTTAGAGATGCATATGTATTTTAGAAAGGGAAATAAAAAATTGCCAATGTTTTGGAAAAGGTCGGTAATAAAAAATAAATCCTGCAGATCCCATCACCTGCTGATTTCTGCTTCCTTGAAAAGGAAAAGGGAAAGGTAGAGGGATTGCAAATCAGCTCTCAAATGTTGTTAAGAATAATAAAAATAATCATAATATTGTCCAGCTCCTATACAGTGCGTTGGGTCAGCAGATCTTACAACAGACTTGCAAAGGAGATTCCAAAATAATTTCATTTATTTTCCAGAGCAGGAAACAGTTTGGCACAATATCACCAGTCTGGGGGCAGAGATAGGAATAAAATGACAACTTTTGAAGGCTGAGCTAACCAGGACAGGACAGTGTCATATTAGCCATTTCTAGCCCTGAATGATTATAGGAAAATTACTGACAACGAGGCAAGATTAGTGGGGAAAAAAGCATTCTTGTAGCTATAAGAAATTTAACAGTTTGTGGGGAAAGGCTGAGAGTTGATAAGAAGCATAATGGCAAGGGCATTGCTATCGCAGGAAAGTAATGCAACTGCCCCTTCTTTCTTTTATCCTTTCTCCAAAAACATACTAGGCTAGCTCTTTTCATGACAGCTGCAACATTATCCTGTAAAACATTCTTTCCTCATATTTTAAAATCAAGTGCCTGTGCAAACCAACACCAAACAGGGCAGTCCCTTATAAAGAATTCCAATGTCTGCAGAAAGTATATCCGTATGAGGAAGCAACTCAACAAAGGGTAACCAGAACAGTTTGTACTTGTTTTAATACCCATTCCTATAGAGGAATGCTTTGCAGACACACAGTCAGTGATCTGGATTTGCAGAAGAAAATTTAGAGGAACTGGTGATTCCATGAACGTGGCTGCATGTTTAAAACAGGCATTAAAAAAGGAAGAGGCTAAAGATGTATTGACAACTGCAATGACCTGCTCAGCTTTCTAAATCTGGGGATGTCCACTGTTGCTGGGAAAAAGAATGGAAGACAGATTCTCCTGGGCAATTTCAATCCTTTGCTTTTTTTGAGGAGACTGCCTACATTGCCAGGGCACTGCTGCTAGCATCTGGATGTGAAATTTGCCTTGCTTCAATCATAAACCATCTATGTTATGCTACCACATGCCTGGCAAATAAATGCCTGATTCAAATGAAAGCAGAGGTGAAAAATGACCTTAGTCATACCTGTAAAATGAAATTGTAGATTGCTATATCAATCTGTTATCAACCACTAATCTGTTTGGGTGACAACAATCCTGGCTGTGGCTAAAGTGGGTCTTTGTTACCAGATAAGATGCTTCTCTGCTAAGTTACTAATGAAACAGAGTGATCAGGGATTTCAATTCCATTAATATAGTTTTGATAAATGCAAAGCAAGGCACATGGGGATGGGACCTTTAGTACAGGATGAGTTTAAATCACACAGATGCCATGGCAGGACTGCTAAGAGGAGGATCATGCTATATCTGCCTTGTTTTCGATACTTCTCGCCCAGATATCTCCTATGTCCCTTTCCCAGAGGTAAGGCACTGGGCTGGATTGTGATTTAATTTTATATGACTGTTGCTCTGTGTTGTGTTAAATGTATGCTGTCGGTTCCAGGTGGCACCTTGGCAAGAACCCAAGGCCTGTGCCAAAGTTATGTCAGTGCAAAAATATTAATGCACATGACCCACGTTATTTGCTGTCTCTCCAGGAAGAGAAGCCAGTGGGGTTTTTTAAGTTCATTAGCGAAGGGTGCTTACAATTAGTTAACTTTATCTTTTTGTCAGAAAACGCAATTGTTGATGGCATTTCAGAGACCTCTTGGCAGGAGTTAAAGTTGATATCTAAGTGGAAGTTTGCTTTAGAAGAAGGGATCATATAATTAACATGGTAGCCACTCAGCAGTGCCCACGGTATGGAAATGCTTTCAATTAGAACTCCCTTTTGCTTACAGCTTACTGTAGCATCAACTTCTGTCTTGATGTTTCCTATCCATTATCTATTCTGGAAGGTAGCCACTAGTGGAAAATATGCAGATAGATAATTTTGTCAGGTTCAAATCTGTCAATGAAATGATAACAAATTTATCCTAATTTAAAATGTCTAACATTGCTTCAACTTCAAACCTGTGCAATTGTAAGCGTTCTTTAATCATAAAGATAGCCCGAATTTTGTGTGGCTATATCTTTGTTATTTATATTTGAAGTTAGGTTTGAAATGGTCATTCCAAATCAGGTTCCATTTCTTGCTATGACCATTTTAAAAAAAGTCTTTGAACAAATGTGGCTTTGACTACTCAAAGAATAAATAAAAAACTGCTGCAGTAGAATGTATTTTTTCAGTCACATTATAAAGAGGCTTTGGGGACATGTGTGTCTATTTAAGACTGCACTTTCTGGAGAGGCAAAACCTTTGAGGATTTTTTGGGTCCCTGCTTTTGCAGGCAAAGATGAGCAGCACTGCAGTATTAGAACTGTAAAGTAGCACTTGTTTATGATCTAACAGACAGCATCTGGAAATCTACACATAGATACTCCTTGTCTGCATTTTGAATGAAGTCCTTTTCCTCACTAGTATTAGTTCAAGGAACTCTGTCTTTAGAGATACCACCTAGACAGAGGTGAAGCAAGGAACTTTTTAGCCTCAGGTAAACAGAGTGAGACGAATAGTTGTTCTAAGGCAAAGATCCAGCAAAGAATCTTTGTTTCTTTTTATCTGCTTAAATGCCTACAAAATTAAAAACAAATGATTAGAATTCCAGCAATCGAGAAAGTGATCTCCTTTATTGCTGGAGGTGCTTCCCTGCTGTTGATGTAATTATCAAGGTTGATGTGATATTTTGGCTTTGGAAATCTCACATATTCGTAATACTGACAACTAAGGGAACAGCTGTGCCATGAGTTTTCCCTGACTGAACATGCTTCATTTTTCTTGTGTGTTTTTTCTTTAACTTACTGCTTTTTGTTACAGATGCAAACAACAAAACAAATGGGACAGGCAATGCTCAATACCTCACATTACCAAAGGAAGCTTTGGTTTGGGAATTGGACTTTGGAGCCAATGACCTCGTGGAGCTGACATTGCATTAAATATGGTTCAAACTTTTACTGAGACAAAAAAAAAATTTAAAAAAAGAAAGAAAGAAAGAGGATTGCAGTTGGAATTTTCAGTCTCAAATTTTGGAACCTCTTCCCATCCGTTCCTAGATGTTCCCCTAATGGGGCAGTTAAACTAGTAATCTGGGAGTGACAAGACCAATTCTACTAAATATGAATGTGAACCAGGGAGCTCCTGTCCAGCAAGAAAGGATGAGCCAAGAATAATCAGTCTTGTGCTCTCTCTGGCCAAGGGAAACCTCTGTGATAGATGATGAGGAAATAGCACGTGTTGTTTATGACTGTACTGGTTATAGGGCAGAAGCCATCTGGGCAAGTTCTTTTAAACCCACACGGTCTTAACACCCAGTGGCTCTATGCCAGTACCTTAATGCCAGGCAGTCATGTCTGGGTTCCAGGCTTTCCTCTGAGCAAAGTGTCTCATGGCTCTGTACGAGATAGGTCATCCTTTGCTGTGCTTGCTGGTATTTCAGCAGCTGTTACTCTCTTATCAGTTATGCTTGAATGCTACACATCAGCTAGTGTATTGTTTCCAAACTCCATCCTCCCTTCTCCATGCTGTTGCTCCTACACCTTTTGGAACAGTTCACCCCATGAAAGCAAGGGTTGCATGTCTTGGTGTGTGGATTATGCAGTGGGATGCATTCCCTCCTAGATGAATCATTCAAATCCAGCCTAGTTTATTAATAAATGCAATCAGATAAGACTTTTGCAGTAGCTTCCCTAATGGGGCCTCCTTTGCTGGCACTATCAGTGAGATCAAAGAATGAACAATGCCATTCAGAATGAACTCCTGGTAGATTCCTCCAGGCTGGAGCTGAAGTACATCTGTAAGTGGCTGTGTGTGTGTGTTTCACTAGGTTGCTGTTCTAGCTATGAGGACAAGTAGCACCCTCCAGGCCCCATACTAGCACCAACTAAAAGACAACATCAAAAATTATGACAGATAAAAAAATACCAATCATTCCATCTTCCTACTGGGAGAACTTCTTAAGGAGGGTTCTGCCAGAAATTACTCTCTATAACCTATCTAATTTATCATTGGACAATGATTGTTAAAGGAAAGCAGCTTACTAGACTAAGTTCATGTGAAGTGTAACTATTGATAGCACCCCAGGGAAGGAGTCTGGACCAGTTTTGCTTTTTTATCTTCAGCTNNNCAGCTGCAAAAGGGAGGGCTCATGCTGGGGGCACTGTGAACATGATCCTCCTGGAGGACAATCCAGTGAAGTAAGCTGGCTGATTAAGGGAGAGAGTACCACAAGAGTACAGCAATGGGAAACAAACATTTGGGCAGAGTTTGAATCACATCTTCAGAACATCCCCTGTCCTTGCAGGAAACCTGTCCAGCACCAGTTTCTCTTAATATTTTTCTCTCATGGAGCCAAACTTTTCAGGGAATGGGCACTCCTTCTATCTCGAGAAGTTGCCCTTTCTAAAAAGGAGTCTGGGTTGGCCATCTTTTGCTGAAAAGGTTTCACTCAAGAAGAATATTTTGATTTCCCAAGGCAGGTGCTATTTTGTTGGTAGTTCTTTGGTGGACAGCACTTCCAGCTACACAGAAAAGAGGCGTTAGTGCAGCCTATGAAACCAGACCCCTAAAGAATGTCCCCAAAGTTTCTTCATGATAGTTCATCACTACCAGGTTAACTTCAGCACCCTTAGAGGTCCTTTCCAAAGTGCTTTCGTTGCTCTTTCAGAGCTTTCGAGCATGGCACACCACCTGCTTCATTTTCTACCCCTCCTGACACAGTGATGGAGACCCCCAGCTGACTCCTTCTTGGCCAGACCATCTCCTGGCTCCCTTCCATTAAAGGCAGGATGGTCCCCAGTAACAGCTGTTGCAGTAATGTCTAGGAAAGACAAATCCAAGTTTAGTGGCAAGAGGTGTCTCAAAGCCTTTTACAAAAGCTGCATACTTGCCCATATTATAGCACAGTGGTCTGTGATCCCTAGCATACACATATAAAAATATAAATATATACCATTATTCCAAACTGTCACTCATCACATAAATGCCTTCTGTCCTCATGAGAAGTTCCTTATGCCCTTATGAGCGGCTGCTGCAAAGGAAATTAATTTTGTTTGACAAAGCTACTCTGATGCAGCAGATATTTCTTGCTGATCTAGATACAGCTTCTCAGGGTTCACAGGCTGTACTCCAGGCCTTCTCCTTCAGCCAGTCCCATACTTTTGGGTACTGGCTTATTTAAGCCTATTCTCATGGCACCTCTCCCAGCTATGCCCTCCAGGTCAGACAACCACCCTGACGCCAACCAAATGGCCTGAAATCCCTCCAGTCTGGATTCCTGTCTGGAGCTACACTCTTCTACTACATCAGTCTTTAAGGACATTCATCATGCCCGGCCCAGCTGCCTCCGCATTTCCCAGCTGCTCTTTTGGCAACCAATGTTGGACAAATAAGCCCACCCCAGAATCCACTTTAGAAGAGGCTTGAGATCATGTGCCCCAGAGGCAGATGGGATTTGCGGGCTGGGTAAGCCCAGACTACACTTCTACAGTCACAGGCTATCTATCAGCCAGAGGATGGATATCTAGACATGTATCAGAGGGCAGCACCGGAACTCAACCCACTTCTTGGCTTAGTCTCCCTGAAGAAAGCGTTCATGCAACTTCACTTCTTCCAGTCACATCTTGCCATCCTCCTCTATTTTGTGTCTGCACTTTGCCAGCTGAGAAGGCACCATGCTGACAGATGATCCACTATGACTCTGCCAGAGTGGTGCAAGAGGGACTGGGCAAAACCAACCTTCCTGTTTCATTCTGGACAGCAGCACAACAGGAGGCATATATGCCAAAATGGAAAAAAAAAAAAAAAAAGTATATTTTTCTGTAAGGTTTACATTTGCACAGCTGAACTTTCAATGGAATATGAGCTTCAAATCGCCTCTTTTCCCTCTCTCTCTGCAAAATCTTTTTCTTCTACGTTTTCTCCTATATTTTTTTCTATTTTTCCTCGATGTCTTCTTTAGCATCCTAAAGCAAGTGGGTTTGGATTTAACATAAGGGTGTGAATATAGCTGCCGCCTTTGATCCCCTACCCACCCTTTCCTTTCCTCTCCCCAGAAATGAAAACTAGAGAGTATCAAATGAAAAATTGCACAGCACAGGCCCTGATCTGTCAGCATTTGGGTTCAGATCAAACTTGTCCAAAGCCATGGATGCAGCTGGAGATTGCTGGTGGTTTCAGCTACTTTTTCTCTTCGCCTCTGAGATCACTGGGTCAAAGCATTTTACAGGATACAGTTCAGGTCTGAAACATCCCTGACCGGCAATTATTTAAAAAAATAATAATCCAAATATCTTTTAAAAAATTGAGGGATAAAAACAACTGAAGGGACTGTAAAAACTCTTGCTGAACTGTGCTTTACTCCTTGTCTACTATATTTTTGCTAAAATAGGTGTTTTATGCCCAGCTCACCAAAATGGTAAACCATGAGAGTCTGCTGTTCTGGCTGAGTTAATATTTGTTAGTACAATAAAAGGCAACATGAAACCAGAAATTGTTGGAGAACAGTTTTCATAACAGTGACAGATAAAGCTTAAAGGGCATCTGTGTCAATGCTTAAACAGACAAGAGACAGGAGGAAGGCTTTATTCTTGCCAGAATCTGTCCTGCAAGAAAATTGTTAGTCCCTTGGTCATCACAAATTTTCCATAATGGCCTGTGTTGTTAAACACTTCCAAGTTAGAGGACCATTCCTGAAGTCCTCTGTCATCCCCCTGTCCCAGACTTCATGGAGTCCCCAAAGAGTGCGTGTTTCTTGCATGCTCATGTAACAGACCTGTGCATGCAGCTGCAGCACGGGCTCCTCATCTACAGACCTCTGAATGGAATCCCTTTTGCTTGGCAGAGGGTGAGGGGACATGATTCCTTGAAGAGATCTCAGGCCCTTGAGGCCTGAGAAGATTTGTAATCTGGGCTCCTAGGTGGAGTTGAATTTGGAAAAGGTCCCCTCACCAGAGCCAGCAAGACAGGCTGCACACTTGAGCTGCCCTCCCAGGGCCTGTTCAAAGCCTGCACCAGTCCAATGCTTCTCTCACTCCTGCTCTATTTTCATTCATTATTTCAGGTGTGCAAATTAAACCACAAGAGGAGAGAGAAAGGTCCCTGCCAGTAGGGAAATTAATTAGGATTTGGGAGATAATGCTTCAAATCACAGCTTTCTTTGGTGATCTTCCTCACAACCTCAGGCAGAACACTTTGGACTCCATCCAGACTCTACACCACAGAGATTACAGCAAGCTCGGGTGGCTGCAAATGGTGTATGCATTGAACAGAGGAGTGGACAAGGGACCACAGGACTGCCAGACAAAGTCACTGGACACAGACCAGTGTGGAGTTTCAGGTAAATACCCATATGAGGTGGCCTAGACCCAGCCCCTTCCCCTCCATTATTGCTTATTGAACAATCAGTGAACAAGACACACCACACTTGGAACATCACACTTATACCCCAGATGCAGGTGTGAGTCTGAAATGTGGCAAGTCTCAATTGCTTTGCCTGCCCCAGGCCATGCAGTCAGCACTTAATAAACAAACACAAACATGTGTGGGTGTGATTAAAGGAACTGCTGGCATGGATTTGGGAAGTGCAACTGCATGACAACAAATACAAGGGAGGCTTGAAGATCATATGAAGGGAGTTCTGGATAAAATTCACTTTCCCCTGTAGCTCTCAGGTGCCCCATACTAGCCCCACTTGCTCCAAGAGTAAAGATAAATGTGCACACAATACTCATGCTCATAGTTAGCTATAGGCAAGTCTTTCTGGGAGACCTTGTTTCAGAAAGAGATAATCCGAATTTTTATGACCATGGCCATCATGATGACATCCTGATTTGCTGAAATGAAGCCTTGAACTGTTGGAAAGGAAATTATGGAAAACCATTTGATTTTGTTCTGTCTTGGATCTTATGCATTTTCAGTGCCATTGTTTTTTGAGCCCCTGCCAGTAGGGCAGAAAACAACGCAGCTGCCATCTGCCTAGAGTGGTTTGTGCCTTATCCTTTCCCCTAGGGGAGATGCACATAGAGAAGAAGTCTTTGTTTGGGGTCAGTCTGTTTTGCTCTGGGTTTGTTTTTCTGGGGAGGTGGGAGAAGGGTTGTCCAACCCTTCTCTCATCCTAGTTGTTTGGACAGCGAAAGTCACAAGTAGCCATCATGAAGGAAGGGTGGACAGACAAAGCTCAGATCATTTAATCAAAGAGAGTTTCTAATTGCTAATACAATCCACCCTTGGGGCTATATTGCCTTGTGTGATGTCCTGGCTGTAAGTGGTTCCGTAAGATATTCACAAACCAAAGAACACCTACTTGTGTGGCACAAAACTGAAGCAGGGGAAGAGAAACAGTCCTAGCTGTGGCCTTTGACACTCCACAATAACAGCACTTGCTAGTACCACAATATCACTGAGAAATAAATCTGAGGGGATGATACATTTTTGGCTTTTCTGAAATTATTTCCTGAGATGCTACTCCAAAAATCATTGTGGCTGGCTTAGCTGTAAACATTGTTTCATGGAGCCAGATGTGCCTACTTGGATTCTGCAAGAGTCTCATTTAACATCTTCGTTAATCTCTAGAAATGGAAATAATCAGACGCTTGATGAAATTTACAAACAGCAATAATTTGGGAGGATTGGAAAACAACCCTAGCAGAAAAGTAGAAGAAAGGCAATTTGGGGAGCATAATTTGGGAGTAAATAGCAAAAAGGAAGGTTGCAGTCTAATTGTATTGATTGGTGCCATAACAAAAGAAAACTCCACAAAGAACTAATGGGAAAGTAAGATATAGGAGGCAGATAAAGAAAAAAGAGCTGGGGGTTTATGGCACGATTTTTGGGGGCATAAACTGGCAACAAGATGGGTCAGTGGGAATTGTGTGAAGGGATCAGGTCTCTGAGCCACAAAATCTAGAAAGATCAAAACCCAAGCAATTAATTTGATTCTTGAAAGGAAAACAATGACAAGATCATGAAATTCAAAGAAAACATCTTTAAATGATGAAAGAACTGGAACACATGATATATGCAGAAAGGATAAAGATCTGAAGGTGGAAAAAAAAGGAAAAACCTGAAAACCAGGCATCAAGTAAGCAGGGAAGAGAGATAATCATCCAGACTTCGGAAAGTGGGAAGAGATTTGCTATGAATAATGTAAGAAGACATAAACAAAGTAGAATTTTGGAGCCAGTTTATTTCCTGACAGTGAGGTCAGTGGCACTATCATAAAGTCCTCAATGGATGCTTTGGGAAACCCAGGATTTAGGGCTGTCAGATCCCATCCTGAGAAAATGCATGGATAATATCTACATGCCAAACAGTCTTCTGGAAGCAAGAAATCTTCCAGACATCCAGTGCTGGTTTTCTAACTTCTGTGACTTCATATTTGATGGAGCATCCCCCATCTCAATCTTTGAACAACTTACAGTAGATATTTCCTTCTCACTGTATTGTAGAGTAAAGAAGGATCCTATCAAGGTGTGATAGGGGCATGGTATGGACAAGCTGGTATTCACGCTCGCCTAACCAATGGCAGATCTAGTCCTGCTGGTCTTATCTAAAAACGATTTGTCCACTTTTCTAATCTTTTGGCCACACCTTTGTCACTACACCTTGTATGATGAACCATATATTGGACTAAAAGCTTTCATTAAAGTTTCAATTCACACGTTTGTACAATTTCTGGCTGGAAGAGACCATGTTAATAATCCGTCTGCTGTGCTGTACAACAGTGCTCAATTCATTTCTCCCATTAATTCAAGCCTGAATTCCCATCTTGAGCCAACTCTTCTTTGTATGTATTAAAAAATGACATGGTAGATGTGACGTTGGTAAGTGCCTGAAAAGGATATTAGGTAGATGGTGTTCAGAATTGCCAGAATTAAGGCATTTATATTTTCATGAACTCTTCTGTATAAACACTGAGCTTGGTGCTATCTTTCTGTCAAGGGCATACAATAAACTCAGATTTGGCTTGAAAGCCTTTAGATAAATAGCAAGTCATTTCCTCTTGAATGTCTCTAATTGTTGATTATGTGTGTGTGTCATTGCGAGTCTCTGAGCATGCATTTTATTTTGTTGGGGCTTTTTATGCTCTAAACTTCCAGATTTCTTCCCCGTCCCCTTTTTCCTTTTGAATGGAGGCTCAACATTTCAGTTTCTTGTTTTATAAGGCAATGCATCATCTCTTCTCATTGCCATTAATTAGCCAGTGTAATATTTTCCACATGAAGTCACAGGACTTGAAATGAACATATTTCGGCATCAATTAGGTCTCTGCTCATGTGAGGGCCCAGCTGCACTTTAAAT
>WEIT01024760.1:2893-18419 GCA_013389985.1 Dryoscopus gambensis | reverse complement strand
GCATATTGGTATCACTTACTTGTAACTCTTTAAGATGCAGTTGCTAAATGTAACATTTCTGGAAAGAAAATAACCATTACGTTGGAAAATATCATGGGTAAGAGTATGTTCACTGTTGGGAGTAGGATATGCAACTTCCTTACAAGGGAAAGGGGAGGGGCAGGCACTGATCTCTTCTCTGTGGTGACAGTGACAGGACCCAAAGGAATGGCCTGAAGCTGTGTTAGGGGAGGTTTAGGTTGGATATTTAGAAAAGGTTGCTCACCCAGAGGATGTCTGGGCACTGGAATAGGCTCCTGAGGGAAGTGGTCACAGCACCAATCCTGACTGAGATCAAGGAGCATTTGGACAACATTCTCACAGCTCATGGTGTGATATTTTGAGCTGTTCTGTGCAGGACCAAAAATTGGACTTCAGTGATCCTTGTGGGTCCCTTCCAACTCAGAATAGTCTGTTATTCCATGATAAAAATAAAGAAGTGTGTCTTCCTTTTCTCAGCACTGAAATATTATCAAAGCAGAAAAAAATTAAATTAGATTTTTCTCTGTAAATATCAAAATATGAAAATAATTCCATAATTCCTGCATCATATCTCTCTCATTATGTGTCCATCCATGTTTCTTATTTCAGTCTAACTTCCATATTTTACTTGCTATTGTATGAATCCACCTTAATGTTTTCTGTAGTTCCTTTGGTTATTTTTTCATTTGGAGGAAATGATCCATCTGTTATTTGTTCTCCAAATACTTGTCTTTAACTTTTATATCTGAAACATCACTCAGCTTTTCCCTACCTTTTCCCTTACTTGCTGACTTTCCTTCTTTCTTTTTTTTTATTCCATATGACTTTGCTTCCTTGTAAGCAGCACAAGATTTTCACAAGCACAGGAAGACTTTCACACCTTTGCATTGATTATGGTATGTAAGAATTTTTTCCTGACAATTTTTTGTTCTAATGGCAAAAGTTTTTTCCATTTGTTTCTATATCTTCCTCTTTCACTCTGCTGAGCTCAGGACAGTTTGTTTCTCAGCCAGTTAATCAGCAATTTTCAGGGAGACAAAGATACTAGAGAGTTCTGTGCTGAACACAAAAACCATTTTCTTCTTTTTGCTTTTCTTCCCCCACCTCACACTTCAGCAGTTCGCAGTCATAAGGCTGAATGTCCGCCTGGTACTTGCAGTGTGCCCAGCTTTGCCTTTTTTACCCTTCTGTTCCTTTGTGGCATCTGTGCCAACAGAAAGCCCTTTCCCCTTTGCTTGAACTTTGTATCTCCTCTAGAGTTGCTCATACTTTCATCTTGTATTTAAATCTTTTGAAATAGACATTTTCTGAAGGGTTGGAAAGGTTTAGCGTAATATATTCTATTTCACAGAACAGTAGAGAAATGTAAATCACCCTTTTCCTAAGGCTAACGTATTAGGTGGGTTTAGTATCTACTTTTAAAGCTTAACTGTCATTCGGAGTAAAACCAAGAGTAGTGCAAAGAGGTTTCCAAAGACATGTCTTATATCCCCAGCTTCTAAAAAGGCAGTAAGAGACAGCCTTTCTTCTCTCTCCATAGACCTGAAAACACCATTGCTGTCTATCCAATAGGATCGATAATATTAAAAATTAGTCGGACAAGGTGTGATTGATTGTACCACCTGAATGAACTGACATACTGCACAATAATTTTAGATAGAAAGTCAGTGATATTTCAAAATAACATCAGTACATACACTGTATATCACAGAGACCTAAAGTTCATTCACTTATTAGAATTACAGAAATATGGCAACAGCCATTAAAAGCATTGTTGATTGTGTGGATAGCAGCTTAGAGATCCCTGCTATTTCCCATTCAAATAAATTAGAAAACTGCTGGAAAATTTATTGGTATCTGCTGAGTATGACTGTGCACAAGAGGATGGATTACCACTGCCACCTTCTTCCTTTGTGGTGTTTGAGAAAGCATGTTTTTATTTCAGTTACTTTCATAACACAGGAGAAAAACCCATTAAGATGGCCATCTAGAAGAAGGGAGTTCATCTTGCTTATAAGAAAAAGATTTTTTGGGGTTTTTTAAGATTGCCTTTGAAGCCCAACACTACTTATGCAAAATTGCTTTGGTTGTTGTCCAGTATGCCATTTATTGGGGTCTGCAATAACTAGAGATACATTAATTTACATTAATATACCATGAAGGACATGACTTTTTAATGTGTCATTTGTTTCTGTCAACCCCTCCTGGAGTAGAGATCCCAAAGATAACACATATAAAATTTTCCATCGAGCATCAGAGCATGCTCAGTGAGGGCAATAGCTCAAATATCCTGAGGCATTCAGCTCTACCTGACACTGAAGAACTCCTACCACTCACTACATGTGGTTTTTTTCTGTGTGGATCCTCTGGTGTGTAATAGTAGGTGAGCTTGCATAATCAGTTACAGAGAAAAAATCCGGAAGGCACCACTGCCAAGTGTTTTCCTGATGCACCATCAGTTTAGGGACTGTGGAGCCCAGTGGGAGCTGAGATCCTTCCAGGGAACTGCAGTACAAGACCAGCATGAGCAACAGTTCATGTGAGGCAGCACAGGCAAACAAAAGTTATGCTAGGCTGTCCTATATAAAATCTTTGTACCTTGATCAAACTCTGGAATTCCACAGCATGTTTTCTAAGCAAAGTCAGTGTATTTTTATTTTGCAAAAATAAAGGCTGGAAAATGACAAAAGCTAGGGTAACATGGAAAGCAGGGACCTGCTGTGTTTGCCAGGTAACCTGGGGAGTGTTCAGCCTGCCCATCTCCTTCCCAGTGGCTGTGAGTTCAGCATGCAGCTTCTGTGGCAAGCCTGTGACCCCCTACTAAAATAGCTATTTACTCCTAACAGAGTAATGTGATGAGGTGACCAGGCCCAGACACTGTGAGCAACTGCACTGTGATGGGTTCTGCAGGAAAGCATGAACAGATGAGGACTTTGTGTTACATCCGTTATAATAACTACATAGTGTCTTAATCACCACAGAAAGCATAAGCACTATTCAGGATAAGAAACTCCATGGTAATTTGATCATTCTTCCACTGAAAGAATTAAAATCACAGGGTCTGAGAAAAAACTTATGTTAGAGGGGACATCTAGATATCACTGAGTTCATCTTCTCACTGAAGCTGAGGCTGACCTGAAAGTTTTAGACCATTTTGTGTTATTTTAAAGTTAAAATTAGCTTGATGAAAGAGATGACAACAACAGTGAGGCTGGTAGGAATGGAAATCTTTCTTATGAAAGAACACCAGAAGAAAATAACGGTAGAGTAGCAGGTATAAAAGCAGTCTGCAGTGCTGCTGAAAGAGCAGGAGCTGTCAGATTTTGTGTAATTCATTACTGACCTCTTTCTCAGATCTTCTCAAAAACACAGATACTTGAGGCTTTTGTTGCTTCTTTTTCCTTTCACAGGTACACTTTGTTGTTGCCTGGATTCAGTTTTCTGACGTACTAACAGTGAAATTCCTTGTCGAGAGTGGTGTCTCACAAATGTAACTCATCTTCCTCAACTCCATGACTTTTTGTTACAGAAGACTGGTGCTGAAACCCAATAATCACCATTCAGAAAAAAAACGCTGAATTCCATTCAGAACACAGAGTGATTAATACAGTTCAGTTACCATCTCTCTTGAGCCAGGGGTTGAATTAAGAAATCAAATTGCTCACCAGCCTCCTCTCCTTTACCTGATTTGGCCCCGAGTCTATTTGTGCCTTCTCAATAGCTAAGGCACTCTTACTGATATAAAGTCCTTTATTTATGATGGCTTTGCAGGAGTAACTCAAATTTGATAATAAAACAATTTTAACATATTAAATTTTATGAAGAAGATTAAAAACATGCATTTTTTTCACCAAATGAGCAGAGCTCAGAATATTTTTTAGGAAAAATATTCTCACTGTAATTCAAAGATTTAGATTGGAATATGATGGGGACTATACATTTTTAACAACCCTATTTTTAAATAATATAAAAGAGGAGAGGTGCCTATAATACTTCCAGGCAAAGAATATGGAAAATTCTACCCTGTAAAGAGGCACATAGTCTCTCTGGTTTTCCTGTCAAATAGTTCCACAGGTGGGAATGTTGTAATGCACCTGGATAGGATTAGGACTTGTGACTTTGTCTGACTTTTTTTCTTCAGAGCATTTGGTTAATACTTCTGGAAAACAGAATATAAATCAATGATACTCAATGATCCATATGTAGCTCTTCAGTTTGGCATAACACAGATAATCATTGCCAAGATATCACTTTGGAACCTCAGAAATATGCCTTGGCTTCAACAAAATATGCTTTAAGACATTTTCAGTCAATAGCTTTGTGACACCTTAGGATCTATGACTTGCAATTCTCATCCTATTCTTGTGAAGTTTTAAGTTTAACTTAAAATTCCATTGAAATTATCCAATTCAGAAGAAAACAGCTATATTCTGTTCTTCACTCTCCCTACTTACTTCAGTTTCATATAGATTTTAACATGCTGTTTCACTTTGAGAAGTAGCTGTGTCAAAATAATTGTGTTGCTTAGATTTTCTTATCCACATTCCAATACACTGTTTTGCTTCAGTGACCAAAAAAAAAGTTTTTAATCCTCTGAAGAGATTCCCTCATGCTGAGAAAGTTATCTAGCTTTTATTTTTAGGTCCTAATTATCATCAGCAAAATTGGTAGTGCAGAACCAGAAAGGCATATCAAGCTCCTCTGTGACACTATCCCCTTCTTTTTCATCCTGTTGTCCAGACACCAAGGGTTCATGACTATAGTGAGAGGGAAGACGGTCAGTGCCTAGGAGCCCAGAGACCCTCACAGCAGCCCTCATGAGCTGGGGACAGGAAGCAATATCCATTGTTCATTTGGAGGCTACCCCATGCACACATGAGCTCAGTTACTAGCTGTCATCTGTGTTTATATGTAGGGGTCTTGTTATCTTTTGCCAAAAAAAGGTCAATATTTATCATGTATGATCAATTAACATTTGGTTCATACTCACCTTAAATATGATTGGAATGTTCATATGTGTTGTGGTGTGTAGTTTCTTTGCAATGGAGTGGCAAGCCGCAGACCTTCCCAGAGAGCACGGCGGGCCTTTTGGCCCCGCATGGCTCTGGCTCGCTCTCAGCTTCCACAACACAGCAGCGATAAAGGAGGCGAGAAGGCTCCCCACGTGGGGACCTCAGAGGATGTTTATCACACAGTGACCCCACACACACTGATACCCCAAGGCAGAGAGGAAGTCACCTCGCATGGGACTGCGTTTTATGTGGGGATGAGGGGGGCAGAGAGAGCACGTGGACTAATGGCTTTAGGGCACAGGGGCGGTACATGGGCAAGACCTTGACATATAAGGGAAAAAGGGGCAGGGAAATCAACAGGCCAGTCAGGGAAACAGTGCTGGGGTACCTGTCCCTTTAGGGGATTTTCTTGTTCCCTGATTGGCATCCCACACATATATATTGCCAAACTCTTTGACAGAGACATACCTCTTTTTTATAGAGATTTCCTCTGTTTTATGAACTGCAAACTGTAATTTTTCTTTTAAAAAACATTTTTAGTCCTCTTTACCCAACCTTCTTTTTCACTCCAAACTCTAGGTCTGACCCATCATGTCAACATCTTGTTAAATTTAGAGCTGCTTATGTCTTTTCTGTTCCATTCCCCTCAGGAGGAATTCCCCTCAAACTGCCACAAAGCTGCAGTATGATCAGCCTTTAAATTTGTGTTTTCTTCTCCATGGTGTTCATGCAAAATTTGACGACAGGGTACTACTACAAGGGCAGTCAGACTGACCAACATTACTTGCCCTGTTTCCTTGTGCTCTCCCACCTATTCTACATCCACATACTACCTTTGTCTTTTACTTAATCTGCAAGATGCTTGTGTCAAAGAGCATCTTTGTTCCTTCTGTGTAACATCTGTCCTGGTGATTTCATAGTCTCTGACAAAGGAGCTTGGGTATTGCAACAAGGTTGATATTTCTATAATAAGTGACTATCGGGAAGCTTAAAATGAGTATGTTACAATGTATAGCAGTAAAACTTTGTTAATAAAAATAATAATTAAAATTTTAATTTTTTAAATTAAATTTTTTTTAAAAAATCAAATGTTCTAGAAATTTCCAGCTAGCAACCTCTTTGGTATTCATTTACTTTGATGATTGTTCCATTGTTTTTACTAGGACATATCTTCAAATGGAGCCATTATTGTGGGATGAGAAATGTTGCATTCATTACAACAGAGTGGGAAATCCGGCTTCGGACTCCACAGGTGTAGAGCAAAATAACACCAGTAAAAATCTATTTTTTAAAAAGCTGCTTTATCTTTAGTGCAGTCAAAGGACTGTAATTAGACATTATGTAGGATGTTTTTTCAAGACTGCTCCATTTCCAGCCACCAACTATCCCCAATAATGCTAGGGAATGTAAAGGGGAACAAAAGGAAATCCAGGTTCAGGTTTCTTTTAACCTGGTCTTACACACACCTGCTCTGTAGCCTCCCAAGAACAGTTACCAGCACTTTGCAAAAGAGTTACACAAAACCCAGAGGTCTGGACTCCTGTTCACAGACAGATTTTTCAATGGAAAGTAATAAGGTTTGCACAGAAGCAGATTCTTTATACGAAATATGACTTCTTTAATCTCTTCCTTCTTCATATTTTGGGTGTTTAAGATGGAGAGTTTTGGTGCTAGGGTACTTCTAATATGTGGAGTTCTTTACAAGACACAGCTGGGAGAGATGAGATTTGATTATTTGTTTCTTTAAGCTTTTCTTATTCTAAAAATTATGAAATGTAGTGTGGGCTGTAGTCACAAAAATAATCTACAGACTACTGACACACCCTCAGCTTCCCAAGTTCCTGATGAAGACCCAGTACTCGAGAGGGGGTTGACCACTACCATGAATTGGGAAAATGAAGATAGAAAGAGAGCGCCTTAGACACAAAACTGTCTCAATCTTTCATGTAAACTTTGCAGAATTGTTTCATATTGTACTCTGAAAACTATTGTAAACTAAGACAGTGTAAAGGGATTGAATTAAAGGGTTTTACTTAAGTTTTCTGAAATTGCTGAAGGATTGCCCTACTGCGGAAAACAGCTACAGCTGCAAGTATTTTTTTACTATAAGTAGCAGTCCTGAACCGGGATGAATGAGACTGCTGTAATTGAAGTCACTAGACCAAGAACTTCATTCTCTACAGACATTTAGAAGTTCTGTAAGCTTTATTTAATGGTTCATATTTACTCTGAGGCTGGTGATACACTGGAACAGGGTGCCTAGAGAAGCTGTGGGTGCCCCATCCTAGGCAGTGTTCAAGGCCAGGCTTGGAGCAACTTGGTCTGGTGGGAGGTGTTCCTGCCCATTGCACAGCTATAAGAACTAGATGATTTTTAAGGTCCTTTTCAGCCCAATCCATTCTATGACTCCATGATTCTGTGTTTCAAGGCTCTGACTTCATCACAGAGATCAAAAGACCCACAGACTTCCACAGGTTTTAGTTCTACCTCTATTTAGTTTAGCAGATGTAAACAAAATTGTAGCAGAAGAGTCTGCCGAGTCCTTAAGGAGGCTGCAGTCCAAGCTGAATTGTATAGAGGCTTACTTGCCCGATTAGGTCTTCTTTCTCAAGAGGATTAAACAGCTGGGAATGTTAGGAAGCCTGATTAAAGCACAAGGTCCACCTCTCTCTCTCAAAAGGAATACAAATAAACCACCATAGAAATTATTTCCATCCAGTACCTCTATTAGTGAGAAAAAGGCAATAATAAAACCTTTTATTATGCAAACTTCTTTTACGGTTTCATACTGTATTTTATTTTGTGAGAAACATTTGATTTTATCACTGTTTGTTCACTTTGGCTCACATTGAGCTTTTGAATTCCCATTAAGTTTTCCAGCCTTCAGGTAATTGGGTAAAAATTATTCTCCTTTTATTCAAAAGGGGGCATGACCAGCAGCTGACTATTATCTTTACTTGAATTTACTTGAATTGAAATATAAAAGAGGGGTTTTTTTCTCCTTTAGCTTTTAGCAGAGTCAAAGGCTCAAGATCAAAGCATGCAAAAACTTTACAAACTAAAAATCAAATAGGGTTTCAACATCAGAACTTTCAAATTTATTACCATTATTTTTAAAAAAACAGTGGAATAGTCCCAAAGTCATATCTAGGAATTTTCAAATTTTAACCATAAACCCTGCTGCTACAAGGGGAAAACTCTTCCTAATCTGAACTTTTCAATCACACCATTAGCACATTTATACAGGGTATTTTTAAGATTTACTCAAATTTTCTGTAGCAAAACAAAGCCCTATCATTTCATGTACAGAATATTCCAAGTAGAAAATTTCAAGCTATGTTCTCTTCAATACTCACAAGTGTTCACAAAACTCTCTTGTAGACTAAGCCCACATTTCACCAAACCTGGCTCTGAATTTCTGCTTCCGAAACATGATTTCACACCTAGTAATTCAGTTTTCATCCAAGCTGAGCAGTAGGCACAGAATAGAGTTGCTGATGTTATAATGTAGTTTTATGAAAGCACCAAATCATAAACAGTGAAAGAAGCAAATAGAGTGCTAGAAATTATTCAAAAGGAATACAGAGGGGAAAGCACCATTATGTCAATGCATAAATTCATTATAAAACTGCATTATGAATGCTTTCATTTCTGTTATATTATTTTTGAGATGTGAGAATAGGAATTGAGGAAAGTGTAGAGAAGGGTATCAGGTATGATCAAAGTTAAAGAATAATATTGATAAAAGGAATAACTAATAGACCTGTACTCTTCAGCCTGGGAAAGAGATGGGTAGTGAGGAATAGAACAAAAATCTATACAAATTATGAGTAGAATGAAAAAGCATAAGATGGGGTTTTTTCCCCTCTCTTTTCCAATAGAAGGCATAGGGGGCAGGAAGGGAAGTCAGTTAAAAAAATGTAAGGAGATGGTGCCTCAGAGACGTCCTCAGGATATTTTATATGTTCAGACTTTATGTAGGCTCAAAAGGACCTGAGCAAATTAAGAAAACTCTTAAGAACTATTTAAAAGCAACACTTGTAACTCAGAAACCCCTCAGTCATAGTTTCTACCTGCGGAGATACACAAAGGTACACAAAACAAAAAAAATTTTAAAAAAAGAAAAAAAATAACCTTTAACACAACAGAAACACATTTTTTGTGTTGCACTTTACCATATCCCATTCAGTATTAAAATCAATTAATCATTTGTGTTAAATAGCATATTTCTAGAACCAGTGGTGTTATTTGATGTAGATATTTTAGACTCTGAAACAGTCAAGTTCTCTCTCTCTGAAAAAAGGAGATAGATAATATGAGGCAGTAATAGAAAAACAGTTTACAGGTTTTAACTGCCAAGTTGTCTATCACTAAATTACTTAAAGATCCTTATGGGATTGTGGACTTGCATTTGACATTTTTGTCTAGAAACACCAGTCTCTCTCACACACACACACACACATATACACAGAGACATGCTCCCCCAAGATCACTTCAAGACCTAGAGCATTTACCGATATAACCAGATATAACTCTCCTCAGTTGTAATTTCATTTAAAATGCACTCATTCTCTGTGTATTCTTTGGATTTTCCCCTTAGCATTGGGCCAGATGGTGCCAGTGGGAGCTCATAATGTGAATCTGTTCTCACAAATAAGGAACTTTTGAAGACATAGCCCTTCAGTGAACTGCTGTAATATCAAAAGCTTTCTTTTTCAGAGGCAAAGCTTGGTTTCCTGGAATTGAATGGGGTGAGAACACAAATTTCTTTTTTCCAGGTCTGAACATAAAGATAGTACTGATTATCACCAGCTTCTGCATAGAACAACATGGCAGTGCAAGGCCTATTGTGTATGACACAGACCACCATGAGTACTGACACCATTTCACCTAACTTCTCTCCATTTAAGCTGGCTTTTTTAATCCTTTGGAAGCTCAATGTATAAAATATGTAGTACAAAACCATGTAAATTCAGCAGATAAGTCAGTACTGCTTTCCTCTATTCTAGTTTCTGTTCTGACTTGCTTAGTAATGCTAGCAAGAAGCTTGTATTTCAAAATGGAGAAATGAGCTATGGTTTTCAAGAGGTGCAATAGTTACTGCTTCAGACAAATATCATAACTAAAGCTATGCTTTAGCACCCTTGCACAGTGAACAAAAGGAGCTTCCAACACTCAGTGGTACATAATGGGGAAACTAGAACCATGGCAATTATCCCAAAAGAAGATTTCTCAGTGATCAAACACAACAAACTTAAAGAAACTTAATAAATTTCATTTTATCTTGAGTCAAGGATACTCTACCTAGTAGAACTGAAAAGGAGATTTTAGCTCTGTGAGACAGCTGATATTCAGATGTTTTACTTTCATTGGCAAAGAAAATCTAAGTTTCAAAACATTCCAGAGAACAAACATTTTCAGGAAAGGTCAGTTAAGAAATGAAAGTATTTTTCATTCTGAAACGGTTCAGATGTATTTTGTATCCACCTAAGCCAGTATCATGGCTTGCAGGAAAAGCAACACAGCTCTCTCTCACTTTAAATATTTGACTTCTCAACTGCCAGGGACATGCACTTTAGCGAGGAGCATTCCTCTGTGGATAAACTCGCTGGGATATATCATAAGAAATATAGTCTAGCCAAGCTGAAGCAGTGTGACATATCTATACTGTACTACTTCAGAGAGGCTCTAAGTCTGCTTAATAGAAAGCAAAATGAACTCAAATCACCCAGTCTGAAATCTGTTGAGGTGGATAAGCATAATCAGGAAGAATAAGTTTCACAACAGGAAACTATTTGACAATATACTTTGCCACACACTTCTTGATTGGAAAAACCTGTGTTTTGTTTAAAAAATGTCTTTACTCAAGATCATATTTTAAATATTGATGAGTATGAGCCAGGGCCACTCACTGACCAGTTTCCAAATCTTTACTCATGTTCAGTAACTTGTAAATTACATGCAGTCCTTCTGGTCTCACTTGGTTTTGGTGTAAAGTTACACTTCTCACAAGAATGAGCACTGATGAATTGGATCCCAAATTATTCTGCAATACTGAACATAATCCTTAGATATATTAAGATATTCTTTGCAAGGACATAAACATTAGTTAAATATTTTACTTAGTTTTGAATGTTTTCAGCTGCATATGTTGGCAAAAAAACATTTTCCTTGGAGAACAGCCATTTCTGTTGTTGCCTTTGTTTCTTTATTCTTTAGGCTGGTGTTTATAGAAAGTAATCGAGAGTTTCTTCCAGAATTCCCTCTTTGCTAAATTTCAGGTTCTTCAGAAGCCTCACACTTCTTTTATTTTCAATATTTCATAAGTGCAGGATTTTGAAGAAACTGAATAGCAAATAAAATAAAGGGAGAGCTATATTGATCTATTCCTTTTGGTGTTCCATATGCATTAACAGTGCATTAACAGTTAACAGGGACTTTTACTAAAGCTTTTATTGATTCCTGTGTTTAAAATCACTTCTTTTTCCCAAAAGTTTCCAAAGTTCTTTAAAATGTCATGTTTTTGACAGTTAAAGAACAAGCAAGGTTTAGAAATTCCAGGAAAATATCTGTTTTCAAGTACAATGCACCCTCATCTACAAAATGAGCCAAATCCTTTTGAAACTGTAGTGTTGGAAATGGCATTTGTGGTACAGTTTCATGCATGTGTAGCACACAGTTCTACTTAATCTTATTAAAAAACCTGACTGGATTTTAATTCATGTTCCTAAAGAGGTAGGGTAATATTATCCTATTGTTATCCTTACTGAACACACACTGTCAACTTTTGGAAAAGGAGGGGATGGTTTAGTTGTCTAACAATTTCTCCTCAAGGTGTTCATATTCTTAAAGGGCTCAAATTTACCGAGTCACGGACCCTGTTGCTGGGCAATAACGCAGAGTAGATTGCTGGGGTCCATCCCCCCAACCTTCCCCTGGAGGGAGGGGGCTCTGGGATGGCAGGAGGGCTCAGCACTGGGTCTCTCTGCCCCTGCATCTGCCCCTGGTCACAAGTACCCCAGATCTGTGTTCTTACTGGTGATTCGGTGTCCCCCTGCACGGGGAACTCTGGATTGTCCTGGGACTTTGGGGACTCTCGTGCTGGACGGCCAATGATGCGGTTGGGGAAATAAACATCCTGAAACATCTACAAAAAGAGTATTCTCTTATTCTCCCTGCAAATTGTCCTGTCCCCAGAAGGTTGCAGAACACCTCATTGCAACAGTAGATCAAAAACCTACCCGTATCACTGGACATGGACACTGTATTTAGATACTAGGCACCATGTCACAAAATGCTTTAATGTGGAATGCATAAAATTTATTTCCTCTCTCAAATTCCCACAGAAATCCATAGACTTTCTCATATAGTCTTCTAAGTCTTTCTTCAGTTAAGCTTATCTTTTGCACTCTATTTGGGAAACAGCATTAGTATAAACATTAGTATGGTTTTCCTAGTTAATATGCACACATTTATTCAGACTGGACAGATTTCTTTTCCACACCTATATCTCTTCTCAGCTGAAAACAAAAGGAGGAGTAGGTTGTTTGTGATGTCTATAGCATATTTCTATTTCACAACACAATAACGTGCTAGCAGCACTGGAAAAACTTTTGCATTATGTTAGTTTATTAAGGTAATGGTCATTTTCACCATGCCTAAATAGTCTCATGTTGTTTTCTAACTCCTCTTGTTTCGTGCCTGTGTGTGCGCATGCACATCCACACAGGATCATTCCCTTTTAGAGCATGTCCACCGTAGTAAATCCACTAGAAAGAAGAGACAGACTGAATCGACTTCCTGCATTTTAAGCATTCTTTTATTCCTAGTTGTTCTTCCCTTTATTCTAGCTCCAAGCTGCTCAGGGTTTTTTTTGCATTGATACTATTTTCAATAAATAGTTTGGCAAAAATCAGGTGATATATTCTCATACCAGAATAAGATTTGTGGTAACTTGACTCTAGATGGACATCAGGTGCCCACCAAAGATGCTCTAACCCTCCCCTCCTCAGCTGGGCAGAGGAGAAAAAATGCAGTGAAAGACTGAAGATCAGGACAGGTAGATATTACTCACCAATTATCATCATGGGCAGAACTGACTGGATTAATGTGTTAATTAATTTATTTATTACCAATCAAAACAGAGTAGAATAGTAAGTAATAAACCCAAATCTTAAAACATTTTTCTCCGGCCCCTCTCTTCTTCCTAGGTGTAATTTTTAGTCACAATTTCTCTCTCTCCTCCTCCCCAGCAGCACAGGATGATAGGAAATGGGGCCTGTGGTCAGTTCATCACACGTTTCTGTCACTCCACCCTTGAGGAGGAAGGACTCCTCACGCTTTTCTCCTGCTCCAGCATGGGGTCCCAGCTATATGAGTCCTCCAATGTGAGAATTTCCGAGTTCTTCATGAACTGCTCCAGCATGATTCCTTCCAGGGTGCAGTCCTTCAGGGACAGCACGGTCCCCAGCAGGGTCACAGGTCCTGCCAGGAGTCTGCTACATTGTAGGCTTCCCATGGGGTCACAGCTTCCTTCAGGCATCCACATGCTCTGGCAGGGGTTCTCCACAGGCTGCAGGTGGATCTCTGCATCCCCACGGACCTCCATGGCTGCAGGGGCACAGCTGCCTCTCCGTGGGCTGCACCATGGGCTGCAGGGCAATCCCACCTCAGGCACCTGAGAACATCCTGCCCTCCTTCCTCACTCACCTTGGTGTTCCTCTCACATCTTCTCACTCTCTTCTCTGGCTGCAGTTGCTGTCAGGCAGGTTTTTCCCCCTTCCTAAATCTGTCCCCCGAGAGGTGCTGCCACCATTGCTGATCCCCTGGGCCAGTGGCGGGTCCGGCTGACTGGCTCTGTCCGACACAGGGCGAGCTTCGAGCAGCTCCTCACAGGAGCCACCCCTGCAGCCCCTCCTCAGTCACACCCCCGACACCCTTGCCACTACCAAAATTTTTCCAAGCTCAATACAAAGGAAGAGAAAATTATTTTAAGTCTGGCTCAGAATGTCATTAAAAAATAATTGCTGAAGATCAGTGGTTTAAAACAGTACACCCTTAATAATTTACATCCTTGATACTGGCCAAGTAGGTCCCTAGATTGCTAATTTTCATTTTTAAAAAGTCTTGCAGAACACTTAGAATTCTAAGAGACTGGAGGAAGGCTAATATATCAATAAGTAAAGAAAGGTAAATGGGGTGACCTGGATAATTACTGCCTTGTCAGTATGACTTTGATCTAGGCAAAATAATGGAATTACTTGGGTGGGATACAATTAATAAAGAATTGCATGCATAAGTAATAACAATGAACAATTAATATGGAATTTGTTCCTTTAAAGGAATTTTGACACTTCTTTTGTTGTTTTTTTATTTACTTGTTTTTTTTAAAGACGGCAGTACTGTTAGAATTTCCTGTAAACTAATTTTCTACTTGACCTCATTATCTTAGAGTTTCATCAGCAGTGTGGAATAAAATACTATCATTATTCCAGCTTTCAGGAAAAGAAAGTGTATTGGAGAGTAAGTAAAGAGTACCTTGTATATAATGGTCTGAATTGTCTTTTTAAATTCCAAACAGGCTGTGTTTCTGTGTGAGCAAGTGTAAAGTCATCTAAGGGGAAATGATATGTAGATGTTCAAGGATAATGATATGTAGGTTTTACTGTAGATATATGTAGATATTGCTTAAAATATTTTCGTTTGGGATTCTGTAAAAAAAACCCCTAGGAACTGTGGTAAATAAACTACTCACCTTGAGCTCATAATGGGTGTCATAGAGGACTGACAATTTGAAGCTGCAGAAGCAGTGCGTCTGTGAGTAATAATTGTATTATGTATTTTGCCTTTGGTATCTGTTTCTACATAAACTATATATTTCTAGAAAATTAGAGAATTCCTTGATGTTCTAATTGGAAAAATAATGATCTGGAAAAAAAATTAAATTGTTTCTGAGAGATGAAAATAAATCGTGGATTGGACAGTATAGGTTATAAAAAAAGAGTCCTTGAGCTGAAACTGAAAGCTGAGAGGAAATGTCTCTTTCATAATCTAGACTATCAATATGGGAAAGAGGAGCTTCAGAATAGAGTCTTTTCAGTAAAGCAGACAAGGAGAAAATAGCATTCACCAGCTAAAAGCTGAAGCTAGGGAACATCAGCTCCAAATGAAAAGTACACTTTTAACAGTGGCTCTAAATGGCACTTTCTCATGGCAATAGCAAATTTTCTATCAGTGGAAAACAGAAATGGAGATTGGCAGCTTTACTAAAAGGTTCTTCTGGTTCAAAGAGGCATTAATTCAGCAGAGTCCCGTTCTGTAGGAGAGGAGGCCAAAAAAGATGGTCATAGTTATCTCATTTAGCTTTATTATCCACGTACCTGTTAAGCGCATGCAACTTTGATGCTGCTGTATAATATAAGAACACCATCTCTTCACAGGCACATTTCTCTTGCTTTGACTAAAGGAAAAGAAATCCAAACCTTGGCATCTAC
>WEIT01024758.1:272899-326404 GCA_013389985.1 Dryoscopus gambensis | reverse complement strand
TGGACCAAACCCCTGGAAATAAACGACTTTCTGCACTAATTGGTCTGACTGGCCCCTCCCTCGCCTCTTTACCCTGGAGCCTTGTCTTGAGCATCTCTTATCCTATCGCGTCCCACGCGCGGAGCTAGCCGGGGACGAGAGCCAGGATTAGCGTGGGCCGCGACACCTGATACCTCAACTCAGTTGAGATCCAGTCTAGATGCTACTCCATATATTTTCTTTCCCCAGGAGCTGTTTATTTTTTTAACTTGCCTGTGATTTCCAGACTGGAAACTGCTTCTAACTAGTGTCTTTTTCCTTGAAAACCTGGCTGCTGTTGTCCAAGCCAGGAGCTTCATTTTTTAGCATACCTTAGTTTAATTATGAGCCTCTTTAGCCTAAGTGTGATCCCTGGCTGGAGGGCTGGCGAGGTCCTGTGCCTCGCAGTTAAAGTACTCATTTGTAAGTAGGTCTGTACTTATCTTCCTCCTCTATAGAAAATAGAGCTGAATTTTATATTCTACAGGAATTGCATTCAAAAACAGAAAGGAGAAACAGGCCTTGGAGCAGGGACCAAACGTAATGAGCACCTTGAACACAGAGCTGCCGAGTTATCCATCCTTTCTGACCTTGTGAGGTTTGAGCTTTTTTCCTGCACAAAGGTACTGCTCTGAGAGAGCAGCAACATTCCCCACCTCCTGAGTAGCCTTGTTTCTTGCCAGCCTTGTGTTTTGGGCACTCATCTGGAAGATAAAAGGTTAGATTTGAAGTTCAGACAAGAGGGAATTGAATCCGTGCTTGCCTTTTAGAAGGCGAGCATTCTTCCCACTTGGCTATTGTGCAGGAAAGAAAGGCTCAGTGTCTCCTTCTCCAGCGGTGTTCTGAAAGGGAAACAGGAGCCCTGCTCAAAGGGACTGTGCTCCAGCTTTCAGCAAGGGCTGCTGCTGAGGAGCTGAGCTTCTGAGACCACTCAGACCCACAGTAGATTAATATTTAGTTGTTCAGCTTGCTCTGGGGTACCTGGAGCTTGACTAAAGGAGGAATCCTGTTCAGCCTCTTGGCTTCTTCAGTCCCAGTGTGCAAGAGTTATCCCTCCCTCAGGCTGCAGAGGGGCTGATGGGGAAATAGGAGTCCTCATCCCTAAGCCAAGAATTCTGCTCCGTGGACCAGGAGCTTGGAAATGAGCCACTGCAGCGCCAAACCCCCACACCCCACCCTCTCACTGCTTATGAGATCACAGCTCAGAATTGGGGCTTTCTGCATTTTCTTGCTTGATTTGTTTGTTTGGGTTTTTTGCTCATTGTTTGGGGGTTTTATAGCCTTTTACAATATAATTGTAAATTTATTTTTCTTTCTAAAATTATATGATTTATGTTTATAAAAGAGAAGATGTCTCTATCTGTTGTAGTTCATTCAACATGCCTAAGACCCAAAAAGTTTTTGTATAAAACGCCTCACTGTGTCCAGAGGTGTAGGAAATGGTAGAGGCACCTATGAGACAGAACCAAGAGATATTTATATAAAATATGACATGGTATGTTTACTGAAAAGCACCTCTACCTCATGAATATTCCAGGAAGCTTTGACCCTTTCAAAATTCCCTGTAGTGATGAAAAAATGCCATTTCCTATGGGCTACTTTTTTTGATACATGCAATGCTTAAATGGCAGCTAGAAAAGCACAGCAACACACAGCACTAACTACTGATGGCACTGATGACAGAAATAGGCAAATATCTGACTTATTCGTTTATTTTTCAACTTTTCTATTCTAAGGTATCCAAACATTCAGATGTTCTCAGCAGTTCTGGAATAGAGCTTAGAGATAATGTAAAGTAATGACTACTGCCTAAAGAGCTGAAAAATATTTCTTCTAACTGCAGGAAAAGTTCAGATTATACTGTTAGATTGAAAAAAGATCTTATTTGGACAACCATGCAGAGTTGTCAGTTAAAATAAATGTTTGGATTAAGTGAAGAAATTTCATTGGTTATTATGGCTTGAAGGAGACACACTGCGTTTGTGAATGGCTGAGATGCATGCTCCCAGACAAAGGAGTGAAAATGCTTACTCAGTTTCCCTAAAATCTGACAATAGAAATACAAATATACTGGCAAGATAGAAATTAGCATTTGCTTTAAGTCTTCCACCAAAAAAAAAAAAAAAAAGTTTTCCTTGCAATGAGGATAACAACGTGCAAAGATACCTGAACACTCAGCTCAGACATAGACCCTTGGTACTTCCTACAAAATCCTGGCCAGACTTTGTAATACATAAGCATCAGTTCCAAAAGAACATCAGAAAAGCAAAAGCTTTATGTGCTGTTCTGGAATCCAGGAAAAAAAATGCATAGCCTTAGGCATTGTATTTAAATGAGCCTTCCAAGATTCTCATGAATGTTAGCTCAGACAGAGTTTATCTACCAGGGGGAAACCAGAGATTCAGCTTCACTGCCAACTTTCTTAATAAACATGAGCCGCTGGCATTGTCCAAAATAGAGCAGATAAGCAGAAGTTGCACATCCCACTCATTACTATGCTATATTAAAGCTCAGCACAGCTGAGGGAACAACATTTCAGAAGTTATTTACAGTGATGTGAACAATTTAGTTTATAAACAAATGAACAATAATTGTCCTTATCCAGGAGATTAAAAAAAAAAAGTTAGTTTTTGCAAAAAAGTCAAAACACATTTTTTTCAAGCACTGATTACCAGAGAAATGTTAGTGGTTTGGGGGTGTTTAGTAGTGTTACTTATTTGTTTCTATTTCAATTAGCTAGTGGTCTGTGTGCATGTTAGAGCAAAGCTGCTGCTTTTAGACAACACAGTGTCTGACCAATATTCCAGCTGCTGTGGAAAAAAAGCACTTGGATGCAGTACAAATGCTAACATTTGCTTGGGTTTTACCCTTTTCATAGCACCAGTTCACACCATTTTCAGCTTGTGGCAGCACAAGGATACCAGGATTAATTGCAATCTTTTCCTAAATCAGCAATTTTTACGACGCTCTGAGCTCAGGGTACGGATCTTTGAGAGAGACTCAGACCCTGAAGGTCCTGTTGGGTTCCCTACCCCCTACCAAGGTGTTAGGACAGGCTGGGCATTGAAACCCTGTGAATCTTGGTGGAGATGTGCAGCCAGATTGCCCAGAGGGACCCACGTGCTCCCCACTCGCGCCAGCTGGAGGAGGGCCCCGCTGCCAGGTCCCTTGGAAGGAGGAATCACTTTTTTCGGTGACTGCTACAAAGTCCAAGGCTTTGGCATCGTTTGGAGGTTGCCTTTTAACACCCAGATGTCTGTGAAACACCTGTGTAATTTGCGAGCATTGTCTTCAGGTTTGTTAAACCCCAAAAATCACCTTCTGCAGAACTACAGAATCACTGAGGTTGGAAAAGCCCTCCAAGGTCCTCAAATCCAACCTCTGTCCCAACATCACCATCTCCCTCCCCAGCCTACACCAAAGGAGCCCCAGGGCTGAGCCTGCAGAGGCTGACGAGGCTTTTCCCTACTGACCGACAGCCTGTACTCCCAGAATTTGGAGGCATTTTGGAAGACACCGTCAATTTGAACCTCCCTTTGTAGCTTTAATCAGCATGATTGGCTGCACAGATATGTTAATGGTAGTTTTCTTCACACAGATCCGGAAATTAGGTTGTAATAATCTCAACATTAAAAAAAACCTGTTAACTCAGTATTTGCACCTCACCCAACCAATGACACATCCACCAACCCTGCAGTTTCCTCTACAGTTTAGTGTAATGTAGAGGTGTGCATTTTTTAATATATTATGGTTTTTTGTCCATGAAAACTTCCAGGAAAGCAGCACTTCTTTGATTTATACATTTTTACACATCAAAATAAACCCACAGTGTTTATTTTTGTGCCCAGCAAGCTGAAAGGGTGGAGTTTCAGAAGGCAGTTATTTAAGAGGCCTGAAATATCTTGAAGAAATGTTAAGCAAATTATATATATTGGCAATAATAGTGTATTTGTGACTTGGTGAAAGTCCTGAAAATAGTAACAGCAAGAATATTATTTTTCTGATCTTCACTCCTGCAGTCTCTTAATTTTTCATGGAAAATATATTTGAATTCTTTAAAGTCATTGAGCTATTTATTTTTCTTAGAGGAGATTCTAACATGGATCCTCTGATCACTGCTAATTCTACTTTCTTTATTCCTAAATGAGAAAACAATATGACAAAAAGAAATGAGGCAAATCCAAAATTTTGTGAAAATTCAATAGGCTTTACTTTTTTCCAATTTCTTACCTTCGCTGGATATCTTTTTCATCTTCCCACTAATCTAACTTTCTTTACATTTTGTTTTTACTTAAATAAACATTAAGCATACTTGCCTACAGTAAGCTCTCTTGTTTTATTCTCTTTGCTCTCCTTTCCTGTACAATAAGCCCATTAATTTTTAATACTTTATTTTCTGAGTTTTCTCTTTTGTTATTTGATTCTTAATGAATTCTCTCTTAAGCTTACAATATCAATGCTTATTTATTATGGATGTATTGTATAGAAACATCTTTACTGTGATTTGATTTTTCATCAGAAGACCTTGAAGTTCACTTTATATAGCAGTAATGATAAAAAAAAAATCCTTGGGAAATAATCCACTCAAAACAAATATAGATAATTCAGGAGAGGGGAAAGAAACCCAAACCAAAACCAAAGAACAACAATGACAGTAAACTGGGAAAATATTTTTTGAAATAAAATAAATCTGTTGTAAGAGACAACCTACATTAAACCCAATGTTCTTATGTGTTTTGGCTAATTTTTCTTGTTGGATTCCAAGATAAATTGCTTAAATTTTTTAAGCCAAGGTTTACATGGAGATTGTGTCAATCAAAGGAAAGTTATTTTCTACATTTATAGCTACACCAGTAAAAGAGAGAAGGTGTCTTGGTCAATGGGACTACAGAGCATCACTCCTGTACCTGTTCAGTTTATACTCAGTTAGGAATGTAATTAATAAGAGATATAAGGAGGAACAAAGCTCCAGGCAGTTCAGGAAACTCTGATCAGAGAGCTGGGACTGAGACACAGATGAGTAAGTCAAAAGTCTGGAGTGCTCCTTCGGTGCCTGGTCTCCCTAATCTCCCTTTTTCCATGGTTTCTGGCTGTGTGTGCTGAAGTGGGGATGAAAGAAGATGCAGCTGGGTATTTTGATCCAAAGATTACATTTTAGGAAATTTTAATGTTGATATACCTTTAAACTTCTATAATTATTGCAAAATCATAAATATGAAATACAGCAGTGATTCCAGATGCTACTGGGTAGAAAAGTTTTTTTAAATAAATATTTACTCCAGGTTTTTAAGTGACAGTGCTTTGATAACAATTCCAGCCCAGGCAGTGTAGATCTGATTTATATGATCTTGGTCAAGTTGCTTGGCTATTCTTAGCTTCTGTGCTTTCCCAGCTAAGCGGGGATTGTTGGGATGAATTCATTGAATCGGATCACTAAAAGGAGGCCCTATAACTGGATTTTAGGCAGATTCACAGGCTAGAGTAGTTTTCAGAAGAGTAACAGTAATGTTAAAAGATGTCAGCAGTGTTTCATGGCATAACTGGACCAGGAAATAAACAACGAATGAATAAAGAAAGAGTTGGGAGACACTTGAAGAAGTTTAAGGTTTTAAAACAGAAACTTACCTGCTGATTTACACCAATTCTTCCAGAACTCTTGAGTATAACTTGAAAACTTCCTGCATGTTTTCTGAGTAATTGGGCAAAACAAACCCATGCTGTTAGCAATTAATATCATGGTTTTTAATTTTTGTCAGGGTCAGCATTTTTTTTTAAATACTGGTATGGAATAGGTACTTAGCTGACTTTGTAAAACAGTATTGGGCATTTCAGAGATGCTCTGAAGGAAACAAAAATTCTAATTCTCTTACTAGAAATCAAGAAAACACTGATTTTTTCATTTGATGAAGTTGTTATTTTAACTGGAACGGATTCGTGTCCTCCTGCGTATCAGTCTGAGTTCTGCATGAAAAAGGATGGAGAAAGCTCGAGAACTCAGTTGGAAGGGCTCCATCCCTTTTGGAGCTCTAGCCAGAAACTCTCTGTGGGCCACACCTTTCTCAGAGCACAGAGCCAGCTCTGTCACACCAGAGCACATCTGTGCCCTTCCCACCCCTCCACCAGCCTGCCTCTGCATTTTCTGTTTGCAACACAATTCCACGGGAGGAGAATTCCACTTGGATTTGAGTACGACAGCACAGCTAAGGACTGGGCAATAACTGCTGGGGGTAATTTTACCAGTGAAGCAGGAGATAGCATCCTCTGAGTCTAATTTATAACACACCACTTGTGTTCTTTGTACTCACTGAAGAGTCAGGATAAAAATTGGGTTACTTATACAAACCTGCCCCAGAGGGAGAATATTTGAAGAGGCTGTTCCATTCCTCTGGCAGTGATTCTTTGTCACTTCTCCTTAATTTCTGGGAGTTAATTGTAACCAGTGCAGTCTAGATATGGGAGAGACAGGAATCTGGACTGAGTAAATAAACCTCTTCCTCTAAACCTGGGTTTCTCTTGCATATTAGGTTTTGTTGTCTCCTAAAAAAGCCTCTCAAACTTGTCCTAAATTGCATATAAAGATTAAGATAGATACTTCTGTGTAAATACATCTGACTGTTCTGAGTGCACAAGTGTGATTTTTCACATTTAATGTGGGTCTCGTTTGTTTTCTCATGAAGGAGAAAGCACATCCTAGAAATTAAAGAATTGGTTTGAAACTTGAGTGAGCTGATCACTAATCTCGGCCTGGCTAAAACTTTCCGTGTAGCTGGAAGTCACATCAGGGCTGCTGTGCCACAGCTTCAGGCTGGTCAGCCTGTTCTAGTTCTTAGTCCCCTGTGCCTCACAGGAGTCATTTTTAGCGGAAAATTTCCAGCTGCCTTTGCAAACCCTTTGCGCCAATTCGTGCTTTCAGTAGGAGCCTTTCTGAGCCTTGACTTCTCATTCCCACCTACACACACCTACTCTCACTGCAGATTTTTACCATCCGAGAGTCAATGCAGTAAGAAATTATCAAAACTTTTCTTCATTCCTCGTAAGCACTAATGAAGACATGCTCCTTTCAGAATTTGCTTTTCCTTAATGCCAGAGAGTGTGGAATTTAATGCCTGTGTAGCTGACATTTTATACAATTTATGTTCTACTGCTAGAGATGTTTCTTACCTCTTGGGTAAACATTATCAGGAATATACCAGGTTTTTCCTCCAGACAAGGTCATGGATGAGAAATGAACAGAAATGCTGTCAGGCCCCGAATCCATGTAACAGTTTTGACTAGTTGTTTTCTAACATTCTGCTTTGCCGCACAACAAGACAAATCCTTTGCCAAATAGGAGAGAGTGTAACAGTTGTTACCTTTCAACAACTCTTCATTTCTGATCAAAAGATAAGGAGGTAATTTTTTGAAATCTGTTAATCCAGAGAAGCTTAGCTACTAATAGTTCCCAGAATCCTTTCGCTGTGTGTGCCATGTTCAGTCTTTTGCAATGATCAAAAGTGAGGGAGCTCTGCTGATCAAAACTAAAGGAACATGTTATTTGACACTTCAAGATAAACTTTGTTTTCTGCACTGATGAGGATTCAGAAATTGTACATCACCCTACAACAATTCAGCAAGTCTGCTAAAGAATGCAAATCTTCCACCTTGTAAAACACCCACTGGGAGAGAGGACTTGGCATTCCCCTTCAGGAGGAGAACGGGAATTCAAATGCTGTCAATTATGTTTAGCCAGACAGTATGTAATAAAAATATTTAATGTTTACACTTAATGTGGAAAAAATAGAAATATGAACCTTGCCTCTGGTAAATAGTATCTCCTGACAAAATAAATCTCCTAGTCACAGGCACATTTCATGTTTGCCTTTTAATTTTTGCTGGGGAGTGGGGTAGATTGAAATAATCACTGAAGAATGACTACATATTTGCAGAAAAGAGGATTTCTCTTCAGCCACTTCAAGAAGAGCAGTAGGTCTGTGCGTGCTGTAGTTTGTTGCGGTGCATGTGGCCAGAACCACTCAAACCACCGAGTGGTGGTCCAAGGAAGACCCTAGCACCGAGGTGTAGCATCTCTGTCAGGGTGAGTGTGTTCCATTCTCCCAAGGTCCCCCTGTTCCTCAGTTTGCATATTGTTTTATCATACGTTTATGCTCTCCCCAAATATGAAATCCCTTATGATTATGCATATGCTCTGGAAAGTTCTGTTATACTCAATACCCCATTGCACTTTTCAAATCAAACCCTCCCCAAGACTGTTCTATTGGTTACTGTCCCATACTTGTCCTTGTTTTCTTGGTTACTGTACCTTATACCTCCTTTCCCCGCCCCCGTATAAAAGGGGCTGTGACCATTACTTCCCGCTTTCTGCACTCCCTGCTCTTCAGTCCTTCTGATCTCCCGTCCGGGAATGAAGGATTGGAATACCAGCCAGAGAGACCCTTTCTCCTCCTTTGTCTTCGCTCCAACGCTACCTTAACAGCGGCCTGCAGTCCGCTCCTGGCAGGAGCCTGCAGCGTCTGCCACACCGCTCCCGCCCCTGCCGCGTGGGACAACTCGAGCAGTCAGACACCTGCCCAGCCTCCTGGCAGCTGTGTGGTCAGCATCAGTAGTTGGAATTTTTTCAGTGCCGTATAACCCAAGGACATTCTCAGTAACACCTCTGTTCACAAATCACTGTGCACTAAGATTTTTCTCCTTCTACCTACAGAGCCCTGCCGTAAGTGCTGCTCTACACTTACATGGTTATGTTCATACACAGCATAGGGGATATTAAATTCATTTTTTTTAATTTCCACAAACCCACTGGAAATATTTGACAGAAAATGCCTGCATGAAAAAAGCCTGTGACATTCCAGGCATATGAGGAAACCAGCCCTGACCTTTCCCTTTGTATTGGTCGATGAAGGTGAAGAGCAGCTCCATTTATATCAGATGTCCCGTAGATACCAACTGTACATTATCCTATGGAGCTTCTGTGCTGAAAGACCAGTTAATTTGGGCAAATTTCTGAAGCTGTTCTGGTACCAGTAGATATTGGCTTCTGTTCACCTTTGGATTGTTTTGTCTATCTTGGAGGAGAGAATAAAGGTCCCTCACAACATGAAGATCACTATTGTAGCTTGGTGGTGGACCTTTAGCTTCTAAACACTGGGGGGTTTCTTCTCGTTTGTTCTGGTGGATAGATGGATCTGACAGAGAACAGAAAGGGGGATTCCTTTTTAGTGGATTTTTTTTCCCAGATCATCAAGTACAACTGGCAACATGTTTATGTCAGAGTCTTTATTTCTAGGAAACTGCATGTGTGGGCTGACCAGAGCTGTTCCTGAAATTACAGCCATTTCACACAGCCATTTCTGCAAAATATTAAAAAAAAAAATAAAACCAGTATGCCCTCTTCTATATGTTTGAATCATCTATCACTTACTTCATCATGACAACTCCTCTAAATTAAACTGTCCTCATCTCTACTCTTAGGACTTACTGTTGTGGATATTTTGCCAACATCCAGCAGAGCTATGCTTAGGAGTGACTGTAGAGCTGTGTGTAATTTTGCCTCTAGTAGCTCAGCACTACCATGTTCTCTCCTGCCTCTTGTCGCTCTGCTCTTTCCAGTCCTGTAATCACATTCTCTTGATTTTCAGCTGTGTGTGCCTGGAACAGTCTTTCTGATCTCGTATGCAGGCACCCTCTCTCTTCCTTTGAATTCCTTGCTGAAACATTTCTTCAGACAATTATTTCTACCCTTTATTTATAATCAGTGATCTCTCCTGAACTGTTGCCTCTTGTCTTGTCTTGTTTTTATCTCATATCAGATTATAAGATCATTGAGTAAGGGAATATGCCTTGCTATGTCTTTGTAAAATGCTTTATAAACTTACAGTGACAGCCATGATAATTCCTGGTACATTTCCACTCAGATCAAGGAATTACTGCTTACTGATTCTGGGCAGTACATGCTCCCATGGGCTAGTGAATTCAGGTTTATCAGGGCACTAGACTATCCTGATAATTAAAATTTGCTATTGTGATCATCAGAAGTGGTGTGACTGCTCCTCACATTAATTCACCGCCGCTGCTGCTGACCTGAATACGTCTGTCAGCGGCTCCGATCGAGCAGGGTGCGCTGCCTGCTCCGACAGCGCAGCTGGGGAGCAGCACGGGAGGAAGGAGAGGAGGCTACTACCTCTGTGTGATTGTTAGACTTGCCTTTTCTTTTCTTTTTTCCCTGCCTTTTCATTGTACTTGAAAAATAATTTCTGTCAGATGTTAAGAAAGGCAAGGCTTCCATCTCCAGCTCTGTGGCAAGGGAGTTGCATGGAAGCAACAAGAACCTCCTTCTGAGGCATCATTTTCTTTACAAAAATGCAGAGAGGCCTGTTGTTCTCTGGGAATGAAAAGTTGAAGAGCTATCCTGCCATACAGTTTCAATGGCTGTATATGCTGCTTGTTTTATACTATTTATCAGAAATTCCAAGCTCATTTCTGTGCCTTGCCAGAGCACATTCAAGTCAGAGTTTCACTACAGTTCCAAGGAGGAAAGCTAATAAATTACAATAAAACATTATATTGTACCTCCAAGTTGTCAGTGACTGAATGTTTAAATTGCAGTAACTAGCAAGTGATATTTTTCTTGGTGGAAAACAAAGGAATTTTTCTCCCCAGTATTGCAGAATGAGGTTTATAGCAAATCATGGGATCCATTCAGTACTATAAATATAATCTGCTTGTAATATGTATTACAGTCCTCATTAAACTTTTAAGAATAGCTACAATATTTGCTGTGGAAACAGCCCTCTCCCCTCTAACTTTCATCCTTTATCCATCAGCAGAAAGCTGAGCTGAATCTCTTCATAGAATGAATACATCCCTTCCCTGTCCCTCCCCTGTCACCATTCTTAGTTTGCTACTCAGAACTAGATCTGGGTCACTAATTTAGGAAACTCTGCATGTACTACTGATTTCCAAAAGGCTTTGTAAATTTTAATAGAGACAAGGGTACCTTCTCCATCACATTTGGCCCCATGGAAACTCATATCAAGTATTTCCTTGCAAGCCCATTAGTAGTGATTTGCAATAGTCCAATTTAGAGGTCACTTAAGCATGAAAACAGTGTACAAGAAAGTGTATAATGAAACAATATCAGTAATAGCATATTTAAATGAACAATGTCAGTAATAGCATATTTTAAATGTTTCATTAAGTCTGAATTGTTATATTGTAGTACTGCTGTGAAATAGCTGCTGCTTTCTCTAAAATTCCTTTTATATCTGTATTACTGAGGCACAGAAACCAAAAGATGATGAAAGTCAAAATATTTTTATTAATCATGTGTTTTAGAACATTTGTATACTGGATGAGTTGGTTTATATGTCTTTATATAGTCAATAATCCTAGATTCAATCCAATTAATATAAACTCAGTGTGTTTTTTATGGAGCAGTGCGAGGATGAACATTTTGTAGTCTCGCATATTAAATTAAAACAATTAAAATACTTCTTTATTGCTTTCAGGAAACTACTATCCCAGCAACATAGATTGTCAGTGTCCTGATTTGAAGGCATGAAACAAACAAAAATTTCCATCATAGCCTATCAATTAATTTTGTTCTTGCTAAGCAAAGCTGTCCAGTTCACTGGGCTGTGCTTTCTGTATTGCCAAGTGGCACAAGGTCAGCCCCTCCGTGCAGAAAACCAGAGAGGGACGTGGTTCAGACACATTGCTGTCCTTAGGGCACGCTGTGGTAGGAGAGGAGGGAGTGTTCATTTGGGACAGCTCTTCCCAAAGCCATTACATGGAGGCCTTCAGTTCTTTATGACTTTTCCTTAGCTGAAGTGAGCGAGTGAGACAGCACTAGGCCTGGAGTTAAACCCAAAATATTCTTGGCCTAGGTAGCACTGCCTGGTTTACAACAATATCCAAGTTAACAGTGCATTAGCTGGATTTAATTGTTGAACAGCATAAATTGATCTAATTCCAGTAACACAATATAGCCGTGGAAGCTCCTACCAGCTGAGGATCTGGTCTTTCATTCTGCAGTGAAACTGCAGGTTATTCAAGAACACTGCAGTACTGAGACCTGGTTACAAATTGTGTGGGTGGTTGTTTTGGGGTTTTTTTCCCCTTTCTCCAGCAAAGTCCAGTGCAACAAACCCCCTGAAAACTGATTTGACTTTTGGAAGCAGCAGTTTTGAATCTGTGAGCTTCTGAAAACTGGAATAGTTTTGGCTGAAGACTGTTTCCAAGGGAAAATAAAACAGCTCCAAAGTTCTGGACTACGTATATTTCTATTATTATCTTATAAGAAATAAATCCAAGGTAGATGGGAAGACATGCACTCCCAGAACCAGCAGAGAGGCAGAACCTTGTCCTGATTACCTGGACCCACAGAGATGTTTATAGGGCTCCTCACCATTCAAGTTCCTGGCTGAGGCCAGTGGTGGCTCAGGCAGTTCTGTCCTCAGCCCTCATGCAATGACAGAGCTTTATAAAGAGAACAGAAAACCTACATGAAGTAATGGAGATTTTGCTGTATCATCTCATAAAAATACGTGTTCCTTTATTGTTAGTTTACACTTTGCTGGCTCCAGATTCCAGCTCATCAGATCAATTTTGCTTTCAGCTGCCAGGACAGTGTAATCCCATAAGCACTGTCTCGACTGCACGAGCTCTCTAATCTTCTGATCATCTGTTGCAGGCAATCAATCAGTTCAATCTGCCTGAATTGCTCTGATTTTACTTCGGTCCGGAGCTCTGCATTTCCTTCCCAAGGAGACCATTGGGATGCAGTGCCAGGAGGTTTGTGTGCGGAGCCACAGTGTTCCTGCTCAGCCTTTAGTCTCACCAGTTAGAGCTGCAGTTGGTCTTTGTTTCTTACATAGTCAGCTAAGCTAGAAAATACTAGCATGTTTCCAGCAAGAAAAATAAATAATTAAATCAGCTGATACCTATCAATATACATTTCAACAGTCATTTCAGACTGCAAGATTCATCTTGTCCTTAAATCAATAGTTGTGTGAAATATGAGCTTTCTAAAGGTTCTAAATCAAATAGGAGTACCACCCACCCAGTGTCTTCAATTTTTAAAGAATTAGCTTCTGTGATTATGTGGCCTAAATGTAAAGTTAAAAAATATTCTTATGGATGTTTCTTGTGGGTTTTAGTCCACAAAATTGACTGGCACAGAAGAAAAAAAGAAGTAACTAACACTATAGCATTTTGGAGCTGTTTGCTTCATTGGACATGCTTTTTATCGTGCATCTCTGACAAGCAAGGTTAAAAAAAAGCAATACTGGAACTGTAAAACACCTCTCCTCTTATTCACACCTAATTATACTGTCTGCTCATTGTATTCAGTATCTCAGAGGACCATGGATATTATTGGTGATTTATCATCACCCCATTGACAGTGCCATGGCATTACTGCAGAAAAGAAGCCAAATTCAACCTTCAGGTTATACCTCCTGAAATTGTGTGCTGGTTAGAATCCATCTAATGGACCTGTTTATGACACAATAATTCCTTTCCATTTAGGCTGCATCTGCTCAACTTATCGAATATTTTTGAGGACTTAGTGCTTTATGTGGTTTAGTCCCCAGAAGCAGAAGCACAGAACAGCACTGCCAGCTGAAGGTTACCACAGAGAGATACTAAAAAAATAGGATGTTTTTCTCTTCTGAGGGTGAAAGGAAATAATGTCCATGACAGGCTGGAAGAGGATGGATATATTTGTAAACTGTGACAATAGAAGTTAACACTATAGCAGGAGTAAATCAAGCATTTGAGCAGCAGCTCTGGCAAATACACACTCCAGCAATACTGCACCAGAGGACTGAGCTTTCATATGGCAATACCCATGCCAAATTTAGAGGCTAAGGATGCTTTTGTTCCACCTGTCTGTACAAGACTAAAATATAATGTTTATTGCTTGTATTGAACTGCTTCTGCACATCTGCAGTAGGAAACTTCTCGATGCACTTTTGTAAATAATAGATTGTCTAAAGAGGCATTGCAGAGGCGGAAGGCGTGATATGAATATGTATCCTTCAGAAATGGATAAATCAAGTTAACATTTTAAGGAAAGCTGGCACAAAATATGTGCTACAGCCTGTAGCTAAAACCTCGCTTTTCCTAGATTATCTGTTTTTGTTTGGGTGAAGTTTGAAGACAGTGTACAATTTTCTAAGATTTTCAGAGCACCTGGCTTAGCTGCTCCCAGTCCGGAAATCCCAGGCGTATTTCCAGGGACTGTGACAGCACAGCTCTGCAGCACAGTCTGAAAGTTCAGAAAGCAGGCAGCACGTTTGTGTGTACACGCTGCACAGATGGTCTGCATCTCCCTGCTAACTCAGATGGATCCCGAGGCAGCGGCGGGAGCGCGCATGCCTGGGCCATCTGTGCAGGGCACCCACGGAGCATCCCACACTTTCCAGGAACATTGCACTCAGTGTGCAAACACGTGCGCAGCACAAGGGCGTGTTTCTGTCAGGAAAGTCCTCCACAGAAAGAGGGTTTGAGTATCTGAGTGAGGTATGGAGTCTTCCTAGGAGCTGGAGGCAGAGATATTAAGTCCAAGCTGAGGTCCCACACACAAACACATAATTTGTAACACAAAGGCAGGCTCATTCCCAAGGTCAGAATGGATTTAGTAGTTTTCCCCCTTACACCAGACCTTTCCCATATCATTCTTATGGCTCCTGCTCTGCCACTGCAAAGTTACAAAATCCTGTTTCTTTATTCCTCTCCTTTTCTTTGTCACCTGCCATGCTTTCTTCTGATTCCTCCCGAACGGAGCGTGGGTGTCCGTTCTAATCAGACCTTGCAATGCCTTGTGCACTTGGCTGAGACTTCACACTCAAGGCCCTTCACCTCAAAATGTCTGATCAGAGTAAATAGCAAAGAGACAACCCTTGCTGGATATGTATGTCCTGCCACTAATGATGGTGGGGAGCTATTATATGGAGGGTCCTCTCTCTGATGCCCTTGATACATATATGGCAGGAGTCATTTTCACTGCCAGCTTATCTTTCCAGTGTCAGACTTTCAGCTTTAATAGGCTCATTAATCATCTATGTCACTCACTTTCCGTTCCTTCCCTGAAGCTGCTCAGCAAAAGTTCTGCTGCTGTGTTTTGCCAGTACCTCGGTGTTTTGACAGGGGGATGTAAATGCCCCTGTCGAGTGGCTGCTGAACCAGAGAAAGGTTTAATTGGCTTCAATAAGCATCACAGGCTTTGGATGCTTATGAAGAGCAATAATGTGTTTGCCTCAGAGATGGACCCAGGGGAAAGCAGGTTCTGTTTATCATTTGGATCAGGCCTTGTCTTGGCCTGGCTGTTTGGGCTGTCTCTCTCTGAGCACTCTTCATTTCCCTTGAGTTAGCTGCCTGCACTATTTCATCCCAGTTTGACTACACTCATGTAGGGTAGAGTCTGAGTCCCTCAAGATTGATGTTCATGGATTTCCACCTTTAATTTTCATTCCTGTCTTCACATGTGACCTAATAAAAATATATTTACTGGTTCTCAGATTTCTTTTCACATTTGCAATCAATCATACTCGATGTATTACTTAATCCTAAATCAGGTATTACTGACTCACGTTGTGGTGGAGCCATATGCTAATAGTCTGATGTTAGAGCAGAACTCAAATCAGCAGTGTTAACATTTCCAGTTTCAACATTTTTGGGAGGTTTTAAGAATACCAATACTTTGACCCCTTTTTTTTGAACTATTTTCATCTCATTTATCTTGCTTTACATCCTAGCTGTTTACAATTCCATTGTTTGGGGTTTTTTTGGTTACTATTCTATTGCATCTTTATTTTTTTAATATTTTGTAAAAATCTGATGAAGAATAAAAACCTTCTGTGCTTCACGGTCACCTTCTCAATTCTCCTTCTAATTCTGCATCTTCCTAACTCTGAAGCATGAAGCTTCAAAATAAAAAGAATATGACATTGAAAAAGATCCCACTAGAAATCATTGATTGATTCGAAAGCATCAGGTCCTGCCAATTAGTGCCCGCACATGCTGAAATCTGAATGAGGACTGATGTTCCTTAAGTCAGGCCTTGAAATATCCACATTTTAGTTACTGATCTCGGGCCTGGAGTACAGGTTTAAATGCCTCAGTTCACAGGCACAACCTCGCACAGAACACAGGATGACAGAAAGCTTTGGGTCCTCTCCAAAACAGCCACAACAAACTTCAGACACCTGCAGAAACCTGGATAACCCTGAGCACAGGGATTTTATTGAAAGTTTTAGGGAGTTGCCTTAATTTAGGATCCACAGCCCAGAAATTGCTTGTGAATAAAGATACCTGTATCTCTTTGCTTCCCTGTATCCCTCCTCCCTCCCCAGAGAGATAATAGCAGGAGGAGCCTTCCCACACACTCTGTGAGTTGTAAAAGCAGCCAGATAAACACACTGCTTACCTGGGAAAGGTCTGCCAAGCTCCTGTTCTGAGTGCCCAAATACCACCCGAGGGTACTCAGCGTGGTGACACCCTGGAAAAATAGATATCTGAACAGATAATGCTTCAAAATGCAGCAGCTTAAGGACAAAGAAAATTTATATCACAGCTTTTAGAGCATTTCTTTAGAAGACAGAAGTCCCCATTAAATTTCTAATTAAGGCAAAGCCTCAGCTGAAGGAGTGAAGAGAACCAGAGCAGCTGCAATCCATCCAGCTCTTACATCCTTGCACCAAACAGGGGTCTAGGTCCTGCAGGTTCCGAGTTTAAGCTCTGGTTACAGTAAGATCAACAGCAAAAACCCTCAAAAGCCTGGCTTAGCTAACTGATCTGTTTTAACCAGAAAACCAGTTAATCAGCCTTTGGAAAACAACACCGACCTACTCCACTTGGCCTCAAGAGAAGTGCTGAATTCTGTGTTCTCTCAGCTCATTCATCTCCCACAAGATTTTTAATTCATGGCTTCTAAAGGTGTCATTTGGTTCTGTCAAAAGCATCCTAAACTCCCTGCATTCTGAGTGGGTTGAAGTTTCTGCTGAAGCTGATGAGTTTTTGAAAATGTAAGCAATGCTCACTGTCTGTACATGCATTCAAATAAGTATTAGCAGGGTAAAACTGAAGTGTCAAACACTTCCAAGCAGTGAATGCTTCATTTCAGCCATAAGTGTGTGTTGTCAAAGGTCATTAACTTTCCTATTGTAATACATTAAGCAGTTTTCTCTATCCTTTGGGAGCTGACAGCATCTTTGTAATATCTGTGGGGTACTGAAGTCCTCATAGGAAGATTTAGGGAACTACTGAAGGACTAGGGTGGTCCATAGGCACTTCAATCTTTAGGCCAGGGGTTTCATACTTCATTTTTAAAAAGTGCTTCACCACCATGAGATGGAAGAGCTGTGGGCTGCTGTTTCTCAGTGTTCTCCAACTTTGAAACACTTAAATACTCCTTTCCCGTTCATCTTTCTTTTCATGACTGTTGACGGTTTAAGAACTACCACTTTTCCTAAAAGCTGAAAGATAAGTGACATTGTTCGGTGCCCAGAATCATCTCACTGTGGGTTTGCTGAGGAAATGTGTGACAACAGAGACTCAGAGATAAGCAGGACTCTGAACAAACGTGAGAAATTTCAACAGATTTGTTAAGGAAAATAGAGTTACATACACAAGACACCCTGTGGATAATGGGTATTTGTAATAAACATGAGTTATAATGGCCTTGGTTCCATACACAAGAAAACAAATATAAAAGAAAAGCTAATTTAAAAAAAAAGCTAATTAAAATCAAACCAGTCAGACCCAGCTTCTTCTCATCAGCCTTCAGTCTTTTCCCAAAGCAGCACCAATTCAGGGATTCCTTGGGGAGAGCTGTGAGTTTAAAGTATTCAAGACAGATTCCCTCTTCTGATGCCTTCCACTATGTTCAGAAAGAATTGGGACTCTTGAGATGTACAGTTCACAGAGTATATTTTTCACTAGTGGGAGAATTTAGAGGCATGAGGAAAAAACACAGTGACTATTCAATGGGCAGTCAAGAAAGAAAATAGCTAGTTAGGGGAAAAAAGTCCAGCTTGGGTCAGGTTTGTATCATTGTAGGCCAGCTGGCAAAAGAGCAGCAGGAAGAATAAGATGAATATTACTAGAATGTGTTCTAATAAGTATTCCTTTGATTTATTTTTTAATTCAAGCTAAGTCTTTTACAGCTGCATGAACTATTTTGTTTGACTGAGCTTGACATGGCCTGTGTGGTTAATGATGTATATTTTCATCAAAGCTGCCTCTTAATATGTGCTGTGATCGGAAGAATTGAGACAGCGCCGCTGGTTTTCTCAAATTCTTAAGCAGGAGGGATGTGAGCTTCCCCTAAACCACTCCAAACTCATTCCATCTGTTTTACAAGACATTTACAGTAGCCAATAAATACTTATAATGGTGGGAACACTTGGCCAGCTTTTGATGCTTTACAACAAAAGGCCCTATACTTTATAAATATCCTCAGTGAGGGGTAGTAAGCAGCTCCTTAATTCACCTTATTTAATTACACTGGCAGCAGAACTTTGGGTTGAAATGAAGCTGGTGTCTTAACTTTGGCAGGACAAACTTAAAAGACCCAGCAGATGCTGGTGTCAGGGTAAATTTCTGGTAAATTTAAACCAATCCTCCAATATAAACCTGGAGCTTGGTTTAGCACAACCCCTCCTTTTTTTTTTTATTATCATTTGAATTCCAAATGAAGCGATAGTGAGGCAAGTGGCATACCAGTTTTCTCCTATTCTGAAATGGCGAATATTTACATTTCTGTTAAAGGCAGTGTGTAAAAAAATAAAATAAAAAAATACAGTGGAATTCTTTCAACTGGTCATTCCTGGCAGGGTCCTCCCCAGAAAAAGCAGAGCTAATCAGATAATCTTGGGGAATAACTGGAGCAATGTGTCAGCCATGAGAAGAACTAAAATGAACAGCTGCAATTGGATTATGCATTCTTCTCATTATCCAGATTCAAACGCCTGATGAACACTGTGTGTGCAATGAAAGGAATGTCAGTGCTGCATATAAAGCAGCAAATCAAAGTGTCTGCGGTTCAGATAATGCTGGACCGTGCCTGCAGGCACAGCCCCGGGCCAGGGGTGCTCAGGAAGCTGCTGCTCCTCCAGAAGCCCGGGGACACCTCGTGTCTCCCAGCCACGCTCCTCCCGGGCCTTGCTGCTGCTCCGCTGCTCCGGGGAAGGGAATAAATGATTGCAGCTGACATCCCTCTTCATGCCTGGCCAGCTCTTCTGATCATTAGTAAGCAGTGGTGTGGAGCCAATTCTATGCCCACTCTCTGCCAATTCCTTCGCAGGGGGAATATCTGGAAAGCGGAGCCGGAATGGTGCGCTGCTGCTGGATCCAAGCTCGGGCAGGCATTAGCTAGTGGAGGAGAAACTCTGCCTGGCTGGATAAAGAAATAATATCTCGAGTAGCTGAGAGGAGAGGGCATGTCATTGCCCTGTGCATTGCTGTTCATACCTCGATAGAGTTACAAACTCCATGAAGTGAGACAATAATGTGATAGCGCTGTTCTTAGGCTGAAGGGGAGAAAATCTTAATTTATCTCCCGAGAATATCACCTGTGTTTCCATGTGGTTAATCCAGACAGCTGAGGGGGTTTTTAGTCACTCTGCCTTCCCTTAGGGTACAGCTGCGAACTTGGTCTGTTGGTGCTTGACAGAGATACCATTACAACTTCTTGTCATTGAGATCATACTTGATGAGTGTTCACTAGAACTGACTGAAAAGTACTCCTGAGAAAAGCACAAATTCTGTTCTAACCTCAGGAGCAAAAGCGAACAATGTTCATTGCAAGACTCAATTTTTTTCCTATTAAAAAAAAAATATTGTACAAAAGTCCTCAGCAACAATAATGGGCAAGGACTGAAATCTCTTTGGTTTGCTTTGTCAGTTTAATGTAGAGAAAGACAACAATTAAAGCAGGCTTCTGCTATGGTAAAGAGCAACTTCCAGCACTATTTCTAGCTACTTAAATGCATTGAATACAGAAAAAATACACCTAAATACAGAAGAAAATAGCTGTTTTCCTTCTTTTGCTCAACAGGAAAGCGCTGAAACTTCAGGAGTGTTTTGTGCTGAAATTGGGAGTAACACACAGAAATAAACTGCAGAGAACAGAAGTCTGTTCTTTGGGATTAGAAGACACAAAATGAGAGACATATAATCTGTGCATAGAGAAAAACAAATGCCCTAAAAATTAAGACATAAAAATTAAATAACATTAACTTACCTTACCACAAATCATCCAAGACTTCAGCACATGCTCATGGTGCACAAGCTCACTCAGTCACATGAAAAATGTCACCCAGTTAGCAAAAAGCCACCTTTCCTTCAGAAAAAGTGAGGAAAATGACCTCATATTATGAGAAAGTAATAAATAGGAATTTCAGTTGTTACTGATTGATACTAGTCATCCTTTCAAGAAATAGTAAATTTATGCCTTTTTTGAACTCTAATCCCTGCAGCAGAAGAACTGCTAGGTTTTCTGCACTTGAAAGTGTAATGTGTGCTCCACATCCCATGGAAGTCAGATGAAATGGAGTTCTTTTTATGCAGCATTTTACTCCTGCTCTCCCTTGTTTATTATTTTCTGATACTCAGTAGAAAAAGGCAGCCAGCCTGGAAACGCTCATTTGTTGCTTATCTGTAAAATGGTGCTATCGGATCCTTTATATTCTCCTCAATATGCAGATCAATATTCGGATGATGCTGTCGAGTTTGGGCTGTTTCCTAAAGCCAACAGGAATAGCTCAAAACTTTGCTGCCAAGTGACTCATTGCTCTACAGAAACAACATGCAGAAGCAAGAAGCCACACTGAGAGTTGGGTAGTTTGAGTAATAAGTGAGCTGTATAACAATACATCACTTACAGCACTTGTTTCTTGCTAAGACATGCAGTTCTTCTTTGCTTGAATTCTTTTCCTCACTGAATGATGTCTCAGGCCCAAATCTTTCTGCTACAGACAAACATCACTGCAGTCAGCAGAGCTGAGTCTGTCTCAAGTCTTTGGACTGATTAAATATTTGGTAACTTAAGTTAATAATGAAAAACCTGTTCTGGATTAGAGCTTAGTATCAAACACGTGGACATGGTCAGGCAGAAGTTTCTCCACAGGATAAAAGGAGAAGAAACACCTTTCTGTACTGGCGCCAGTTATAATCCTGATGTACATAAAAAAGCAACATAAGTAAATAAACTTTCAAAACTTGCAGAGATATACACAGAGAAATATCCACATGCAAGAAGTATTCTCTTTATGAGGCCCAGGAGACTTGCTTTTATGGGTAAGCATTCGTTAAGCAAATTGCCAGCTACTTTATCCAGGTGCACAGAGCAGCCACATAAAAGAAGGGAATTGGTTTATGGAAGCAGAACAGAGCTGCTGAAGCCATGCCAAACAAGGAAGGGGCAACCCCATCCGGCAGAGTAAGCAAGTGATGCCATGGATCCATAAGCAAGTAACTAAGCCACCCACACGCTGCAGAGTCTGCCAGGAAGACAGATGGTGCTACTTGTGAAATATCTTCAGATGTTCCTCAGAGTTTACAGCTTATATTTTATGGGGGAAATAAATGAAAAAAAAAAAAAAAGTGGTCTTTTATTCCTTATATTTTATTGGCTGCAAATGTTACGTTATGTCCTTTTAAATCAGACTACAGAAAGATCTGCTCTTAATTAAACTCTTTTAAAAAATTGGTGGATTTTAACTTGCCTGTGGAGGTTTGATCTCCATCCTCATAATTCAATCTCAAAGGCTTAATCCCCATTTAGTTTAGTTAATTGTTTGTGTAGACAAATGCCCAATTAGGAACTCTCCATACCTTTTGGGCCTGCTCAGGCTCAAAATACCTGTGCTAAATAAAAACACTTTTACAAAAACTGTGGAGTTTTAAAGTCCCTTAATGGTGTTTGCCATCCTGTGGCATTTATATTTTAGGTGTCACTGGAGCAGGTCCCTGTGCCTGCCTTCACAGTTTGGGAATATGAGTAAATAAGGCAGTGGGGTCTGCAGATCACTTTGAACTTGGAACTTTTAGGATATTTTCTCAACTATAATGAACTGAGGGTCTTTACTTCCACTTGTTTATGCTGTACACTTCTCTTTAAAATAATTTAGTTTAATTTTCAGGTCACTAGCATTCACGTGACTAAGTTTTATAAGCAGAAGAGAAAAGAAGTGACTTTTTGATATCGTCTGGTTGCTTTGTTCGTTTTGGTTTTTTGTTTTTGTTTTTGTTTTTTTTTTTTCAGAAAATGCAATATTTAGCAAGTAGACAATTATCAAGAGTACAATTCAAAAGAGGATTTAACCCACACAGGCTCTCGGCTTCAACAGAAATGCTCATTTTGCTTGTAAGACAATCAGAGGAATCCCCCAAAACAGCGAGTACCAAAAGGCGGGTGAAATAAACTTATGTCTTGCCTCGAAGCTGGTCATGCCCACACTTGTGTCCATGGAGAGGCAGGCCCTGAGATGGGCTCCAGGGTGCAGGTCAGGAGCTGGTGCCAGTCCAGGGAGAAGTGCAGAGTAACCCACTGCTCAATGCCAGAGCTGCTGAGTCCCCTCTCTAAGCCCCGGGGACAGAGGAAGGGCTGTGCCGCAGCTCCCACAGCACTCCCCAGCATTTGAAGGTGATCTGAAGGACTGGTCAGGGCTGACAATACACCGTTATGGATTCCAAATTGTTTTCCTTGTTTTCATTTACATTTTTTCACATCATAATCTCTCCCCATCTCACCTTTTGTCAGCACTGAATTCAAGTCATTAACAGCATTCAGCAGAGGAAAAAAGGGCACACGGCTCATCACTTAACTTCATCCTGGCATTATCATTCTGTACGAGTTATTTTGGTTTGGAAACCCGCACACATTCATCACAATCACACTCATTTTTCCACCAAAGATAAGGTCTACAGGTAGCTACTATTTTACAGCCTGTGTGCACTAAACCTGTGTCTACTCTGTGCTAAAATTATGGTTTTTAATCTCATAATCACTGATGAACAGTCTGCAAGCTTTATGTCAGCAGACTTTGATAAAAAATGTGTATATAAAGATACTCCTATTTCGTGGCTTTTTGTTACTGTTCCTTTTTAAATCAGCTCAAGATCTCTTAGATTCCCTCGTACTGCACAGTTATAGATACATTTAAGAGCTGAAAACTGACATTTCAAAGTTCAGCTCAGTCAGCTTTTAAGCCATCCCAGGAACATCTTATTCACTGATTCCCATTTTGGAGAGTCTGTTGGTTTTTTTAAACAGTACCTTTTTTTTTTTTCCTAAGGCATTGTAAATTGAAAACCAACAGCACCACAAATATTGTTTTATTTTATGTTTATGGGAAGATTGACATGAAAGGAGCAATCTGCTTTTGTGTTTCCACCCAGTGGAGCCCACTGGAGTCTCCTCCCTGAGAGCCTCCAGTGACCAACTACCACAGCATTCAGTGTCCAGCACAAGGATGTCCCAGCCTTCCTTCCCACACACTATAGTCCCACTTTTCCTGAGCAATCAGAGTGAAAAATTAAGAATAAAAACAAATGAATGAACAAATCAAAAATACAGTCATCCAGCAAGTATTTTTAAAGGACTAGTCCCAAGGCCCAATTCCTATTTTATGGTTATTTAGCCTATCTCCCCAGAGCTCAGCCATCTGACAGGAGGCTGGGGGAACCATCTAGCTGTTTCCAGTCCCCAGCTACCACGGGGATTTTTCCTTTGTCCTCCTTTTCACCAGGCAGCTGAGCTAAACTCTCACCAGGCTTGATGCCTGTAGCAAGACAGAGTTAATTAGTCCTCCTCATTAACCTGTTCTGAGCCAATGCAGCATTGAGAGGATCCCAACTCCACGGGCTTCTATTCGCCTGACCACCAAATATCTGTGCAAGTTCCACCTTGACAAATCTCTTGGCAGTGCTTCCACCGCCCCTGACATGCTCAGCCAGCCCTGGAGGTGCTGCTCAGAGCGTACAAACACAGCTCTGGAATGCTGGGTGCTGCTTACACCTCCTTCAAAGGAGGGAGAATTGCTGGAGACTCAGGATCCATACCCAGCCCCTGCTTAATAATTTATCTTCTTGAAAGACAGGTGTTAGGAACCACTTTGCTAGGAGGTAAATCAGCTGTCCTGAGCACTTGTGGGCATCCACAGTGCTATTTCACCTATTTCACAGGAGAGAAAGTATTCAAACCACAAGGCAGATTTAGACACATTTCAACTTTCACTCTCTCCCCTCCCACTGCAATTCCGTCAGCTCTGTCTTGTATATCTTCTTTTCTAAATAGCATATGGAACCTTATCCCCCAGCCTGTGCATGAGCCTACTTTGTTTGCCATGTGCTTCGGTTAAAGTAGCCCGGAATAATCCCTTACACTTTATGTGCAATGATTGGGACTGTGAATGAGCCCTGCCAGAGAGTGCAACACAGAGTCCCTCTGCCTGTGCAAGGTCACATATGTACACACACAGTTTGCCTCTGTGAATTCTTCAATATGTTAACCAAGGAAAAATTTCAGCTAATTACTTCAGACAGAATCACTTGGAAAAACCAAATATTCCTTATTGCAGGAGAGTGAGTGGCTCTATGGAGGTCTAGATGTTAGCAAGCTAAAATAATGTTGTATCTTTAAAAGGTACTGGAAAGGGCAAATTGACAGTCTGGAGATGTGATTTCATCTACAGAAATAGATATGAAAGATTCCCCATGATCTGACTGGCATCAGAGCCAGGTTGAAAGGACACTGAGTCATTTTTCAAGGTAGGAATAAATCAGTGGCATTCTGCTTACATTTATTACCTACCTGCACATAGTCAAACCTTCCCAGAACTGGCCTTGCTTTTCCTCTCTCTTGCCATGGCTGTTAATTCACTTGTTCACTGATGAACCCCCTCACATTTGAGGTCCTTCTTACTACTTCCTTATAAAAATTATTGGCTAATTACTGCCTAAATGGCTGTATTGATTTCAGGAACTGTCTAAGCAAAAACCCAACAAGCAGCCTGAGGAACATGGAGCTTCCTCAATACCCTGATTATCCAGACAGTATTTCCTCAGCCTTTTTTCCCCTGACAGTCCTAATAAAAGCTGTTACCTCTGATTTATTTGGAGGTATGAGCAGTATCACCTGTTTTCAATGCAGCTCCTACAAGGCAAGATGCAGGAAGTTACTCCTGATACCAACCACTCTGATGGGGCATCCCTTTATCCAAAATCAAAACAATATATTAAGAAAAAGGCTATTTAATGTAAACCTCACCAAGGGCTGCATTTGTGTGCTGTGCCTTCATTAGTCCATGGAAGTAACTGTCTTGAAGAACAGACAGTGAGACTTCTCCTAAAAGCAGTGAAAACCACCCAAAAATCTGCAAAAGAAATGAAGTTTGTTAAAGCTTTAAAGAAGTAAAAAATAGTCCATATACCCTAAAAGGCCAAATGCTGTTTCCATGAAGAATCTCAGTTAATTTTCACTAAAAGCAGCTCCAAATCCTTAAAAGTAGGGAGAGAATATCTGTTTCAGCAGACACATACTTTCAGTAGATTTCTTCTGTCTCAGAGATATAACTTTTATTTTGGCAACATCTTGTAATGCATGGTGATGAAAAATAATTTTACTTTTCAATTTTAGTCACAGAACATTATAACTGTGTCTTGAGATAACTTTAAAACATAATTTCTTTTTTCAGGCCTTTGGTAACACAAGTTACAAAGATTCGGATTTAGAATTTATTTTATTATATTTTGTAATTATGCAGATGATGTGACACATCAGCATTAATCATACTAGATGAAGCTATCTGTTTCAGTTTGAAATATTGAATAACTATTTATTAAGAATGATGGGCAAAGAAGCTTAAATCAAATAAACTTGCACTTTAGAGAAGCAGCTTGCAAAAATATTTTATGGGAGGGTTGATTTTATTTATTTTTGGGAAGTGTGCAGGCACAAATATTTAAAACCAGATATTTTTGGTGAGAAACATTGTAAAAATGTCCTTCAAATCAATTCATATTTATAAATCCAGTATCCGGAGTTACAAAGAGGAAGCTAAACTGTAAATATCACCTTTTTTTAACATTTTAAAAAAGCAGACGAATTGGCATGTGTCTCCTTTCCTAGCAAATACGCTGTTTGTAATTAATGTGTGTCTGAAGGAGGTTCCCGAGCAGGCGCTGTGCGGAGCAGCGCTGCGGAGCGGGGCTGTTTTCTGTGAGTGCAGCTCTCAGCGTGAGCGGGCTCGGAGCCGCGCTCTGCAGCTCTCAGCCCCTCAGGTCACCGCGATCTGAGGCCCTCGCTGGGCCAGCTTTGGTTTGTGTGTCTCTCTCAAAATGAACTCTGGCGCTCAGTTCAAATGGTTCAGCAGCAAACTGATCTCGCCAAGTTCACACGAGCCCCAGCTCCTGCAAGAATTCCTTCCTTTCCTTAGACCCTGTGTCTTCTTCATTAACTTTGATATAGGCTCCCTGCCTCACTTCTGCTGTTTCTTGTGCTTATCTTTTTACAGGGTAGTCAGCAGCTTCACCTTTTCAGCAGCTTATCCAAGCTTACACTGTAAAAGCTGCTCTCATCCCCAGCTAGGAAGAATCGCTCTGTATCAAAGGTGAGGTTTGATGCAGTCAACTTCCACGGGCCAGTCAAGCTCAGGGAGCTGGGAACTAGTGCTGCTGGTGGTGACAGGGACCTTGGCTAGGCTGGAAGTCTCTGCAAGCCTCTTCCAGGCAACATGTGTTTTGTGTTGACAAATAAAATGGTTTTTGGCTATAAGACTCCGAAGCGCTATCTTGCTCCCTGAATTGGGAATGTTTCCATTTCCCTATTCTCTGAATAGGGAAACTAAAGGTTGGAGATCAGGGAAAGGTTCTGCCCCCAGAGGGTGCTGGCACTGCCCGGGCTCCCCAGGGAATGGGCAGGGCCCCGAGGCTGCCAGAGCTCCAGGGGCGCTTGGACAGCGCTGCCAGGGATGCCCAGGGTGGGGTTGGTGGGGGGCCTGTGCAGGGACAGGGGCTGGACTGGATGAGCCCTGTGGGTCCCTTCCAATGCAGGACATTCTCTGATTCTATGAAGAAAATAACCTGCATCAGCAATGGGGTGGATTTTTCTGTTTAGCGGTCATTTGTTTTAAGGAGGAATTCCCTGTTTTTCTAGGTGATGGAAGAGTCACTTTGGCTGACACTTACAGGTCTAGCAGAAGCAGTCTTGTGGTCAGTAACCAAAGAGAAGACCCTTCAAAATCAGGTTCACCTCATCCAAACACAGATGACCAGCACTGAGGGCAGTGAATTCCTCCCTGGAATGCCACTCCCTTTCCCCAGGCCGAGGGACACAGACATTTAATTTTGGTTAGGTGTATAAATTCAGCTCAGGCAATTTGTACCCAGTTATTCTGCTGGTGTTGTGAGGGACACAGCCATGCTCAGACCCCTCTGAGTGGGCCATCCTCTTGGAATAGACTTGAGCAAGCTGCTCCCCAGAGAGCTCCAACATGAGCTGTGTTTAGGCCCGGATCAAATGCCCTCTGTGGTCTAAGGTGGCTTCTTTGACTTTGAGCTGAAATGGAGCAGAGGAGATGGGCTTAACTGCTCTGAGCAGGGAAGCAGCAGGAGGCAGCACAGCCTTAGTGCAGCAGCTCTTTTCTGGGACATTGCTCCTCTGGCATTTTCCAGTCTGGGTTCAGCAGCTGGAGTAAACTTCCACATCCCCTGCTTTCATACCTGCAGTACGAACGGTGGGCCAGAGCCAAATCCTCCCCAGGCTGTACAAACATACAAAACTGGCTGGACCTGGATGAGTCTGGAGACCACCCTGCAAGGGAAGGAAAGTGAGGGGAATGTCACCATGGCTGAGAAACACAAGAGGGATAAAAGCTGGAGGCCAAAGGGAGAAACAGAGCTGAAAAATGATCAGAGTCTGAGGTACAAACATCCTGTGATCTCTGTGTTTCTCTTCTAATCATCTGCTTGTTTTTTTTCTCTTCTTCCTCTGCCCACATTAACCTTTCCCTGTAGACAGGACTCTTTTATTTTTCTGGGTTTGTTTGGGTTTTGATTTTGTGTTTTTTTCTTATTTGGATCCATGTTTTTTGTTTGCAGACTTTGGAAACCCACCCCATTTATCTGTGCTAAATGATTCAGGACCCTACAGGACCCAACTTCAGTTACTTGATGTCTGTTTTAATGCTGGAAATAAATGTGATTAAATAATAAATTTGATTGTCTCCTTAGGAGTGTTTGTCTCCTCAAGTCTAATGCTAATTTCTTGCTTTCTTAAATCTTTCTTGCTTTTAATATGACATGTATCATGGGAAATTGCTCACTAAACCAGAAGCAGATTTAATAAAAATCTTTCCACACGCTCAACACCAACTGCTTTAAATCTATGCAAGCGAAAATTAAAAGCTATCATTCAGACTTGTGTTTTCAAACACATAAAGGAGTTTTCTTAGGAAAGTTTCCTGATTTTAAACATACACAGGCTGTAGTTCTCCGTTTCACTACCCAGGGTTCTGAAGTAATAGAATTTTGATACAGCTAAGTTAGTGCAAGGATTACAAAAACATTTTCAGTGGTAAGAGAAGGGGTTTACTTCTGCTATGTTGGGGAAAAAATGGGATCAATAAAAGCCTTTACAATGCATTACTGTGAAGAAAAAAAATAATTTGTGTAGGAGTTACTGTGAGCTTGAGACTAATGGTCATAACCATAAATTATATTGAAAAACAGATAAAATTAAATAAAGACTTGTGAAGTATAAATTTGCTGTTGGCAATCTAAAAAGGATTTTCTTGTTACTAGCCCATGGGATTTGGGGTTCTATCAAGGAAGCTTTCCTACTTGTCATACATCATTTCAAAGAGACATATATAGCCTGGAAACTGCTTTAAGGCAGCTGCAAGCAAGTGTCACTTTGAGTTAAATGCATTATTAAACTGTTGGGAAATTTCACATCATGGGTCATTTATCTATGCTAAATGGGTCAAAAGCCTCTACACATGCCTAGATAAATGAGAGAGAAGAGCAAAATTCTCCCTTGGGAAGCAATACGTTGACAACCTCTAAGAGTTCATGTTGTTATTTTTAGTAGATAAGAGGAAAAACGACTTGCTAAGTACACTAATTCATAAACCCAGGTGCCAAGCACCCACAAGAAAAGGCTACCAAACATTCCCATGTTTTGACGATGCTTTGTGAAAGATGTCAGCAAAATTAGGTGCAACATGCTTTGGGTCTCTGTCTTTAATGTCTGATTATATGATCCCAAAAGATGCCCACTGAATAAAGTGTATACAGGATCATGGAATCACAAGATGGTTTGGGTTGGGAGGGACCTTAAAGATCACCCTTTAGGGGGAGGATAGTGGATAGGCATCTTCCACTATCCCAGGTTACTCTGAACTCCACCCACCCTCACCAGTTTAGATGTTTTGGGAAGCAGTAGTGGGTGCACTTTGGACAAGGCTGTAGGGAACTAAAACAGAGCCTTGAAGAGTTTCTAAAACTTTGATGTGCTGCTAATATGTGAGTTAATTTAGTCACAGAGAAGCCTTTGGTTTCATAAATCCTGCCCCTGGCATGTTGCTGGGTGTTCCCAGACACCACAAGATGCATCATCAAACAAACTGGAAGCCAACCTGGTAGCCAATTTTAGGAAATTAGCAGCAGTGTAAATCCACACGAGAGGAGAAGTGAGCTAGAAACAGTTCTTCACAGTGCATTGGCATTCCTTCATGTTGAAAGATTATGTTTCCCATTTCCTTGCACATTTGCCCATCAAGCAGACCAGTCAGAAAAATACTTGAGCAAACAATGGCAAAGGGAGGGCCCATCCTTTTGATCAGAAGCAATTTTGCTTTCTTGGTAGCTGATAGAAGGGAAAAATGATTTGGTGTTGGTATCAGTTCACAGCTCTGAGCCAGCTGGATCCACACTGAGCTGTTCCTGGCTGAGAGGTACCAAAGGCTCAGCCCCCTCCTCTTCAGAGGGGTGGGCAGAAAAGTCTCCTCTGCAGCCAGCTATGGGATAATTTATCAAATACTTTCTAGGTTTTGGGGAAGAATTCTTCACTTTAACGCAAGAAGCTGATTTATGCCAATGTTAGTGACTAAATATTTAGGTATCCAATACATGAGGTTTTTAAAAATATTTTTTAAAAAGATTTTTTTCCTTTTTCAGTGAAGAAAGGTTTTCTTATTTTTCAGTTTAGTTGATTTATGGGTGAAAAAATTAAAAGACTGAAAAACATAAAGGATCTGTGTGTAGTCAAAATCATTACTGCTTTTAGTTGGTGCAACATGTAAAAAGGGACCTCAGCCTCCCAAAAGGCACTGAGCATTTCAGTTTTTGCTAATCAATACTGACTCAGGACAAAGATGAACTATTTTATTGCACTACTCACCGACAAAACCTTCAGCCCATAGCATTTATTGTAACTTTAGAAATCTAATGCAATTAAAAGTTACATCAATGTAGCCTTTCTCTTTAACTATTTTTCAAAATTTATAGTTATAAAAATTATTTTCATACAAGACAGACTTCTTAAAACTTTAGCACATTAAAAATTGATGGATCAAAGAAAGCAAAGCATAGCAAGATGTTTGGCTGATGAACCAAGCAAAGCAAAGCTGATCTGCTAAAGCCAGCTGACACTGCTGGCATTATCCCAAAATGTACAAACACATAACCTGACCTATCAGTGCATTTTATTAAGATGTCACTGAGAACAAAATTAAAACATCTAATTAAAATTTTTCTCAGACACAAAATTAATGTATATATCAAAGCCATGACATGGGTTCTCAATTAATTAATTAACCTACTCTCAAGTACAGAATCTCTGTGCTCAGGTGTTTTGCCTGTGGAAAGTTTCTGACCAGGTCCCCAGCTAGCCTGATAGGCTTTTAAGCTAAATTGTCTTAATACTGTAAGAATAATTTATATCACCATTAATTTCTTACTTTACTCCTCTTTATAAATTTGCCACAATGAGATTAAAAACAGGTATTATAAAAGAGCTCTATAGATCAGAGAATATTCCTGATGGTGTTCATCATGCAATGTGAGTACGGGCTCAGTGTAGAGAATTGAGCTGGTTTTGTTTGTGTACAATGTTTGTTGTCATAACATCAGGCCATTTACAGTATCAACAATGGCTCCAAATTAAATAAGCCAGATTTACTTAATTTGCTTCATAATAATAATATTACATTATTTTAGCCAAACGCTGATGTCAAACTGAACAGAAATAAGAGGAAAGCAGTAATTAGTCTAGGTTAAAATATATCCTCAAAGGATATTAAATATGCAAGAGCTCATCCATGAAAATTAGACTGCAAGAGGTTACACCATGTATTGGCTTATTTTGTTACATATCAAATTATCTCTCATGAATAAATATATCCAATAATGTTTAACTCTATAATTTAATAGTGCCCTGTTAAAAATACTTTATAAATCAACCAGGCTGTGTATTTGATTTTCTATGATTATCAGATTTTAAGTACACAATAATTAAATGTGCAATTTGTACTGACTCCTGCAAGCGCACTTAAAGAGATTTTGCCCTTCTACCCATCTTGTAGATAACTTTAATAAATATGAGTGCCAGGACCTAATACTTCAGCGGGATGATGTAAGTTAAAAACCACAACAAGATGTGAAGTTTCTTAATAGAAAAAAAGAAGAAGAAAGCTAGTTTAGTGCTTTTTGTGTATTTAAAGCAAAAGAAACAATCCCTGAGCTACAAAGGGTAAGTTTGCTGTGCTTTGCAACATAAGCACTGCTGTATTCCCTTTCCCACAGATACCAGACCGCAGATTCCTTAAAGGATTTGAAATACATCCCATCCAGTGTAAAATCCTCCCCTTGCCTGTCATTAGGCAGCCACACAATTTCCCTGTCAAACAGCTCTGAATGTGAGTGACCTCCAGACCCCCACAGTTCCCCTGCGTGGCATTTGCTGCCCCAGAGCACCGAGGGACACGGTGAAAAATGAACCCATTAATAGGTGCTGGAGAAGTGCAGGTGAGCTACAAGTCCCTGCATGCAGCATTAACCCAGAGGCAGCCCTGCTCCCCCAGAGGAGCAATGATGCTCCAGTTGCCATGGTGAACTCTACTCAAAGATTGGAGCTCTTGCTCCCCTTTTTCCCTGGGAGGATGAAGATTTTGCAGAGTTTTTGTTCCCTTTTTCCGTGGTCCCTGCCCAGCACCAAGCCCGAGCCCCGATGCTGAGCTGAACAAAGGTTTGGTGCTATTCACTAATTCTAAAAATTCATGAAGATAAATTAATCTCCTTCCTACCATGTTTCCTCCACCTTAAGAAATGAAGATGAAGAGTGGAGCAATCAGCTAATTAACCCTCTTCTCCAGGCACAAAGAGCTGTATTACAATTGACATTGCTCTGCCCTTTTCTTTTTGAGAGTTTTCCTGGCCTATCAGAGTCTGCTCTGTGAAAAGACCCTCTGCATCTGCTCTCGCAACCTGCTAATTACAATACTGTAATTAAACGCACACAGAAGCAATTACCTTCATATATCACCGTGTCTGACAAGCACAGAGCAACTTCCAGTTGCGCCATGCCCAGCTTCCCTCTCAGAAAGGTGGAGAGTTGGGTTTGGCTCGCCTGGTTTGACTGCTGTCTAAGGATACTGAAGATCCAAAATGCTGTTCTGAGCAGCACTTCTGTGAAAGGAGAGCACACCCCCATGCACAGAAACGGGCCCAAGGCTCCAGAAGCAGGAGCCACAGCCCCACTGAAGTTACCAGAATTGGATGGGTCCAAGACACCAAAGTGATGAAACTACTTGATTGTTTCTCACCTGCTGTTGTTGGTTCCTCAGTCTCTGCAAAGATTCAGAGTTGCAACAAAATGCTGAATTTTCCTTGGTTTGTCAAGTCTTCAATCCCTTTTCTGGTTTCAGCATTCCCAACATCCTTTTCTCTATGATAATAGACCTGGTGGCACTTCAGCCTCATGGAGAGCAGAGCTTAAGGTTTTATTTTGCTTGGTAAGGAACAAATAAATAGATTTTTTTTTTGAATGATTCAGCCTTTGCTGTTTGCTCTGCAGAACATCTGAGCCTGTGGCTGAGCTGCGCTTAGTGGAGGTCCACACCCAGAGTGCTCAGAGCTGTGCTCAGCTGTGGGATACAGAGCAAGTTCTGTACATCACAGGCTGGCACAGTAAGAAACTACACAAAAGTCCAGCCAGGGAGGGGGACAGGCATCTCTAAGAAAGCAAGAGAAAGTGGAGGACTTGACAGCACCCCCAGACACCACCCCATCCTGCTTCTGTATTCTGCCTTGGTGTCACATCATTATCTAAAGGGAGAAGAAGAAAAAAAGCTGCTGTAAAATGTCAGTGCCTTTGAATTATAGACAAAACGCAGACACATCAAAATGTATATTCCTTTTCAGTACCTTTTCTTAAATGAAATATAATGGCCAGCTCTAGGCTAGGTGCTGCCACGCGTTGCCAATGGGAGGTGAGAAACAACAGCAACAAATCCATCTTTCTTCCTGAAGTACTGCTTGCAGCATGAGGCGGCACTAATCAAAGACAAATCACAAAGGTTTGGATTTCTTCTGTTCAGGACTAATACCTAGGGGCAAGGTGGAGAAGAGAACTGTTTGATACCGAGCAGCCATACTCCCTTCACTCTTTACCACCTCATTTAATGAAAGCTCAGAGGGTTTATTCTGTAAGAAATCAGGAATAGTATTAAATCATAGTGAATCCTATTGTTTGATGGCACTTCTGGAGCAGCATAGAAGAGCTGGGACAGTTTATATCCAAATCCACTGATATACATAAAAAGTGATTTTTGTCCCCAGTGCTGAAACAAAGAGTTACACCCATGAGCAAGGGTCTGTGGGACCTAAGAACAAAATAAGAAACAAACAGCAGGGATAGTCCAAGAATGGAGCAGGCTGCACAGAGCATTTCTTTGCAGTATAATTACAGCCCCACTGAAGCATGACTGGAGCCTCCCGTATTTGCAACAACTGTAATCAGTGTAATCATGCTGCCATTTCATTTCCCCTCACACATTCTGTTAAGGCATCAGGACTGCTGGGTAGACTGCTGGAATGATACAGTTAATACTGTCCATTTATTTCCTTCATGCTGATAAATCGTGTTGTTATTCCGCTGTATTCATACTTCTTTTCTCTGACTTTCAGGCTAAAGCAGCCCATTTCATAGCACTACAAGAATGCCGTTTGTAAAAGAAGAATAGAAGGTTTTACCAGATTTTGTTAGATTTTCAAAACCTTTACAGGACCTCTCATATCTGCTGTTAATTAGCAGTATTGGGACCAAATAAAAATAACAGATAACTCCCTCTTGTAAAATTATTCCTTCCAGTTGTTATTATTTAGTCACAGTGAAGGGAGTGGAAAAAAAAGGAAACAGAAAAAGACATCAAGAAGCCTAATCTTACTGCCATTTTACCCTTTCCTGAGTGAGTGCCCTGCTTCCAGTTTTCTTTCTTTAAGCAGGTGCATTATCAAAATAAAATAATATAATGGGAATTGCCTTGAAGGTGTAGAAGGTAATTAAAATAATACACATAGCTAAGTGAAGCAAGGGTAGGGTGCAACATCTGCTCTAGCACACAAAGCCCTTGGAAAGAAGACACAAACTGATTTAGAATACATTATGTTGCAGATTTTTCTTGATAATTATATCTCTCCTTTCTTTCAGATGTTCCTTCAATGCAGTTTGCTTAAACCATGGACTGAAGTAAAATCACTCCAGCGAAAGGGCAGTGACTTCCCTGCTGATAAGGGCTGGTGTCGATGTCGCTTTTCATTTATTTAACTATTTCTGAATGTTGTATTTGCCTAATTTTTAAGGAAACATTTTCTGTGGTTCTTCCTGTATCAGGCCATTTAAAAAGGTCATGGAAAACGGTAGAGTGAGTGTTTAATGAAAATTCTTCACCTTCACATCTATCTAGGAATTTAAACAACTATTTAATAAGCAGACTCAGAAGAAGGAAATCTGTATAACAATTAAAATAGTAACGCTCTTCTAATCACTTAAGAGCCTAGACTAGGTATCAAGGTAATCACATTCATTTTAAATTTATATGCTATGCATATCCTTGTAAGCATTTTGAAAGAAAGTGGTGCAGAAGACACAGGTGCCTAAATTAATATACATTAGAAAATCAGCAAGAGATTTAACTACACTGGTTATTGTTTTCAATTATTAAATAATTAGTTTGAACATCTTTGTACACCTGGCCCCAAATCCTGGGATTCAATTACCTTGAATAGCTCTGGGCTGCTCTTTGATCACTTAATACTAAATCTGCAAAGTGCTGGGCATTGGGAAGAATAACTGGTGGAGGACAAGGGGATTTCACAGAAGTTTTGTGGAAAAGTTCACTAATCAGAACATTTTCGTTTGCAGAGTCAAGACTATAATTAATAATGGAAAAGCTTTAGTAAGATTTTTGGTTTTTTAAGAAAACAGGTGGCAGGCAGCAGACTGAATCCCAGCATCTCAGTATTCTAACAAAGAAGTGTTTACCTTTCCAGGAGAGCTACATTTGAGGGAATAATTTCGGAAATGTCACTTGCTCCTCCAACTTTCCTACCTTTTTTGCTCTCTGTGACGACCAACTCAAGTATCCTGTCTGGTTCAGTTCAAAGAGCACTGAATTTATCTTTTACTGCAGCTCCAGTAGATGCCTTCTGAGAATTTCTATGCAGTAGAAAATTCAGAAAAGCTTCATTTGAATTAAAGTCCTCAAAGAGGCTCTTAAGCAATACACTCAGCCTACTGGTGATATATCTTGAATTCTGTTACTCATTTAAGCAACACACTGAAACACTTTGCTATAAAATTTCAGATTAAGAAAAGGATTTAATTTAAAGTTTTGGGAAAAGTTTCACAATAAATGTCAATGTGTTTGGCATGGTGTTTACAGCATGCAATCATTTTCCTGCCGAAATTGAGGAATGAAGGAAATATTCCTATAACATCCTCTTTTAATAGGTCCAGTAGGCTCAATAGGATAACTAAATAAACCTAGACTTAGGAGTCCAGTATCTCATTTATTTTTTCAGAAAGACATGGAATAGCCAAGCGCCATTTCTGCACACACCTCTAAATAATGTATATAATTCCAGCAGAAGTTTCAATAGGTCAAAGCATCTTTTTCTTTCCAGCTTTTGAACATTCATTGACTGCAAACCCTGTAATTTCACTAGCAAAATACACAGCCAGATTTTTTTTTCTCTGCCTAAAAGCTCACTCCAAGCAAACCGCTGTCCCCCTTTCTAAGCAAGAAGGAAAACAACAGGGGTGGAGAGCGTTTTCCAAACCTTGAAAAGGCCTAATTGATGTGTAACTGATTTTCCAGGTGGAAACACAATAATGTAGCCGAGGCTGGCAGAGGAGAGGTTGCTGAATCTCACTACATTTCTGTTTCTTGTGGCTCTCAGTGACACAAAACAGGGGCAATATTGGTGACATTCACTGACCTCCTCAGATAATCCACTTAAGGGAAACTTCTACAAAAACATCACACATTCCTGGGTTTTGCAGCATCATTTTAAGAGGGCCTGAGACAGCCAAGGATATTTCAGATCTAAATTTTCTTCAGCACATATTTTTGAACACAACTGCTCCCAGGCATGCTGATCATATTCATGACATGTTAATTCTTGTGAATTGCATAATCTGTTACTTGGTTAAGTATTACATGTATTGTCATTTCCAAATTGATTATTTGCATTAATCGAATGAAACTTTACAAGAGGATTTTTTTTTCATCAACTTGACTGGTTATGAACAAGTCCATGTGACCATTTGGAGTCATGATTGATTTGGGGCTGAGAACACCACCCAGATAGCTGCATTGGGAAATCTTGGCTTAATGCAAAGCCAATGAAAGCTTTCACGTGCTGGCTTAAAACGTGCTTTGCAGGTCCATTTGTAGGACTGGAGATGCCATGGAGATTGCACACAACCTATGGATTTGGGAATTCATTCTCTCTGCTCTGCCACACAGTACCTGTCAAGAGTGGTGATGATAATAAAAGCAAATTAGAGCTAAAAGGCATTTAGAAAACTTGACTTCCTTGTAAATAGATGGGCTTGCAGGAATATTTCTGGACATCTTAGGGTCACACAACCAGGGCAGATCAATGGCAGAGATTTGTGTCTTTATTCAGGTATATGTGAGCAAACCTTTTGGGATATTTGCCATTTCGATGGATGTAAATTGGGCAAGCTTTAAACACTAGTCTCCTAAAGAAGGTTCCTTTCCTGCTTTTAAGTGACAGACAAAGCCTGTAGTTATTTAAGGAATACCGGGGTTCAGGAGGGGGGTTGAGGGAAGCAGTCAGAATACTTGACACAGTCAGTGCAATAAATGTAGATATTATTTAAATTCTACATGTGAAAGCAACCTAAGTATTAAAAAAATTAATCACCAATAAGTTTTTGGTGTCCCATTCTGTCTTCACTGTACTTGAAATCAGCTACCTAAAGTGATCAGGAAGTCCTGTGCCACCAGAGGATTATATTTGTATTGTCCATAGAGATAATAAAAAATATAGGAGGAATATGCTTCATTTTGTTTGGGAGTGCATTTTGAAATGGAGTACTGGATTTCCCTGTGATATGCAAGTTCCATCCACCTAACCAGGACACCTGGCAGGGATGGGATGTGCCTTCCTGGCTCTGAATGGGCTTCTCTGCAGCTTCTCCCCTTCCCAGGGTGTGACCCCTCCCTGCTGCTGTCAGACCCCTCCCTGCTTTCCTCAGGTGGAATGTCCCTCCCACACAAAGGGAGACACAATACCTCACTCCTCTCGAAGGAAAAATACTTCCCCAATATTGCAGTTTGGAACCAACAAGCACCTCATGGAACTGTCTCTTTTACCCGCAGCACTAAATGGTTTCAGTTAGGAAAGTCTACAAGCGTGGCTGAGCCTCTTTGCAGCAATAAATACTGCCCTGAAAAAAATCCTCAGAGGTCCTTACTGTGGTCCTTACTGTGAGCCTGCAGCCCCCCTCAGGTTCCCAGCCCCGAGCCTCGGATGTGCCACATCAGCCACCCAAGCACAGCCAACCTCCTCGTGCCTGGCTGCTTTATAACAACATCCAAGGAATTTCTGGGGCCGTTTTATACCAAACCAATGTTGGTCCTCCTTCCCAGAAGCACTGCTCATTCAGGGCAGAACGACTGCACAGGTAGGAGCCCTTTGCAGCCACACAGGAGGGATCATTGTGCCATTAAAAGGGAGACTTTGTGTGTCCGTGTCTGGCCATTAATTAGGATGATGGAGGTGAGGATGTATTTTCTGCAGCCAGTAGACACTGTTTTTGCTAGACTCCAGATTGTCCTTTACAAGTAGAATTAAGATGTTGAGGTTTTTCAAGTGCATTCTTTGGAAAGCATTTTGGGACAGGTTTTTAACTGGAGTGTGCAGAGAGGAGGTGGGTTTTTGCTGCCAAACTGGAAGCACATGGCAGCAAGACACGGACATTAAAATTAGATCAGGCTCAGGTTCAAGCTGTATTTTCTTCCTCTGAAGTTTATGCCAAATTCTCAAAAGAAACTTGTTGTTTTGAAAGGAATGAAAGAGAAAAGCGTAAGGACTGGTTGACCCTAATGTCTTCCATGGGGTTAATCTGATGTTGGAGCAACCCCACTCCTTTGCGGCTGAAACCAGAAAACCCAAGCTGCCCTAATTTTATATAGAACTCTACACCAATCTAATCAAAATGTGTATGAAGAGAAGTCAGAGAGATCCCAAGCCTTAATATTTTAATGTGGAAAATGTGATATAAAGATTAAATATTTTAAAGATGGACTACAACTACGATCTAGCAAATAACCTTTTTTATTCGTGACATTTTCACTTCGCAGGTTATTCCTTTTATTTGTTCTTTTCGTGCCTTTGAATTTAGGCTATAACATCATCTTATGCAATCTCGCCCTTAAAGGGCTTCTCCTGTAGTTATAATCACTCCAAATATGCTTCGATAAATGACTTAATTTCCTAAAATGCTTTGAAATAAAATAACTGCCTCAGAATAGGAAAACTCAACTAAATGATCACTCCATTTCATACAGTTTGTATCAAACATGGGTCAGCTGAGAAGATTTAAGGGAACAGACTGGGATCCTGTCCGTTTTCACATGGAAGTGCTACAAGGGAATCTGAACACCATGGGAGTTTACAGTGTGTGCAAATCCAGATGGTGGGAGTGAAAAATCAAGAGTGTAAGAAGTAAATTCATTCACCTACGGGTTTGGTTACAGGTTTGGTTAATGGAGTCCTGTCTCTTCTGGGATTAATAAATGAAGTCACTTCTCTTTTTTCCATCTTCTATCCCAAATTGACTTGCTGTTTTTGTTTGCTACCTCAGCAGAATCAAACACAAACCAATTTTCTCAGTGCAAGGGTGGTTGTATCAGTCAGAGAGTGGGGCTTATATACCAACATTCTCCCCTATCACCTCTCTCCAGCATTTTCCTGAGTGAGATTTTGCCTCCCACATTTCCACAGCACCCTCCTCACACCAGGTGAGCTGTGAGAGCGAGGGAAAAGAGGAGCTTTAGGATTTTTCTGTGTCGATTTTTCTCCACCTGCCTCAAGCTGTACCTTAAGTGTAAGAAAGGCAGCTGTGACATGAGAGCTGTTATGGTAAATCCTAGAGACTGCTGGAGGAAGGGACGACACCAGTGTGTCACAGCGTAGCCTGCAGGAAACAGGTTGTGGAAATTGCATCTAAAGCCAGTTGTGATCCCTTCAATAGTAGGCTGCTGTCAGCATCCACTGGCAGAGAGTGAGAGAAGATGCAGAAAGGAAGCTGCAGTCCCTCATCTTTATATATAGTCCTGCTGGATGGCTGAGCTTTCTGATAGATTCAGGGGAAGAATAAAAGTGTGGGAATCTGTGGTGCTTCCTATGACTAAAATAAACTCTTTGTGTGTCTCTGCACCTGTAAAATGAGGGTGGTGGCTCTGCCGCTTTGAACTTGTCAAAGAAGCAGTGAGCATCGCCCAGAAAAGCAGGGAATCTGCAAGTAACTGGAATAAAACAAAAGGCACAGGGACTGCTTGTCACCCCATCATGGGGAAAGTCATCTCATCAGGACAAAAACTCTTTTTGGTCTGAGTAGTAACAGTGGGCATTAATATCACTGGGAGCTCTTGTGTAGTTTCTGACAATGAGTTCCTTAGAAGGATTTCCTCCCTTTGAAGTGCCTGCCTTGCCCGCACAGCAAACAGCTGCTTTCTGCCTGCTGTCTTGCCTGTCTGCTCCCCTACGTGTTGCTCTGTTGAAACACCCTGTGTTATTACAGTCACTCTCAGCACCTGGCTGCAGGAGTGAATCAAAGTGTTGTGAAGGCAGCATATCAATTTGGGTTTGTGCCATGTAACAGTTACTTGGCGGCTAAGTGGGATCATTTCAGAGACACTTTTTCTTCCTTTTCCCTATTTTTCTGTGCCCAGATCACTGCTTGAGCTGCCTTCCCCCTAAACACTATGTGCTCACCTTTTGTGACTGTCTAAAATAGAAAAACCTCTGCTCTTGTCAAAAGGATAAACTGAAACAGTCACTTGTCTCTGGCTGAGGGATTGCACACTGGGGTGCTGCACCAGCACTTCCCAGTTGCCACAGCCCCTCTCCTAGCTGGGCCAGCAGCGGCCAGCAGTGGACCCTGCAGAGGGTGACTGACCCCCCCCATCTATCACAGCCCAGGACAACCAGGTGAACACAAGTAATCAAAGAATCCATCTGGAATTGTTGGTACTTAGAGAATCCCCCTAAGTAAAGAAAAACGTTGGATTATGTGGCGGTTGATTTCATGCTGCTGCAGGAGGAGCTGGGTTCATAGGTAGAATGGTTCAGGCTTGGCAGGGACCTTAAAGAACATTTAGTTCTTGTCTTCTTTTCTTTTCCCCCTGCTCTGGGCTGGCTAGTTACAGATCTGCACACACCTCAGAAGTGAAATCTGCACTTCTCACAGCCCATGATGTCTGCATGGAGACTACGTGGATCTCACAAGTACAGTGGTGCACGTTTGCCTGCCAGTTAACAAGATTTTAGTAAATTCAGAAGACTGGAATGTCCCTGAACACAAGCCAAATTAATTCATATTTTAAAATATTTCTGTCTACAATAACAGGAGTAAATGCCACATAAACCCCAGTCCTGCTCCCATCAGAGACAATGGGAATTAAGCCACTAACTTCAAAGAGCAGTGCTCTCCCTGTAGAGTGTATTTCATGCTTCTGCAGTCTTGGCTAGATTAGTGCAAATTAAACATTGGGTTAAGTTGCCAGAACCCATTAGGCTCTGGAGGATTTGGCTAATTTTAGTCAAATACTTACCTATTTTACAGAAGCCGTGCAAAATTCCTCCATGGGCTAAGCCCACTGAGCCCTGATAGAATGCCACTAATGAATTTGGCCTCACAGCTCCTGTCTCTGCATTTATGCAGGGCTCAGAATGCATTGCAGATTCATGCACCTGATCGAATCTTAAGAAACAGCTATTTTATACCAGAGCACACGAAATAATTTCACGAGGGCCGTAAACAAGTGGCTTTCACAAGTGCTAAGGGATCTGATCACCAAGTGCCACTGTGAGTGCGTGTGAGGCTTCCCCTGCCTGCAGGGCCGCGGTGGATGGGGCTGCAGCAGCCTCCTCCCCGTGCTGCTCGCTGGCCTACATCCTGTGAGTGGCAAACCGCCCCAGGGAGCTACAAGCTACATTTTTCAATCATCTCTGCTTTATGTTAAATACACTTACAAGCAGCTGAGTAGCATCCCCAGAGGGTCTTACTACGACAGAGGGATGTTAACAATATACTTCTGCCATTTTTTCAGCCTTTTTTTTTCTTTCAAATATGCTTCAGCTATAGCCATACCTGAATAATCTCCTAATTAGCGAGGAGGCCTTGAGTTTAGCTTCACAGACTGCAGAGATGGAGACCTGAGGTGCCATTTCCAAGCTCCGTGGTGTAGGATTTTAGGGCCAGCCTGGACAAAGCCTTGCCTGATTTTCAGGCCTCATTTCTCCTCTGGCTGAGCACAGGGAATCCCATCACTGCTGTGTGTCTCCATTCCCATCCATCCAGGATGGAGCTGTAAAGGGTTCTGACATCTGATGGCAAGCACCAGAGCTCATTTCCAGGTTTGTACAATGGCTGGAACCACTGTCTTTGCAGTCCCTGCCAGGACTTCAGGGTGTTCACACAGATACAAACATCAGACTAATTAGTCACTTTTAAACTTATGACTCAGGCATTTACTAAAAGCATGTGTTCAGATAAAGGTAATACAGAAGAAAAAATAATACAGCAACATCCTTTGGGAAGGTAGAAAAGGTCAAGTACAGCACTGCTCTTTGCTGAAGAAGTAATACACAGAATTTGTATGTGGAAATTTGACCACTCAAGCACCTAATTGCCAGTGGGATGTCTTGCTGTACACATCTTCTGAGGTACTTTAATTATGCAAACACACCTTGTTGTCACACAGATATAAATAATGTTTAAGGTTCATGTTTCATTGAAGCATGTGTTGTGGGATTATGTGGGGTTTTTTTTCATTATGATTCCCCTTTGGGGAGAATACAATGTAATAAACAACACAGCACATCAGCAGAGGGTTTTTTTGGCAGGTGGGTCCCCCCCGCTTCCGCCTTAAATTATTTTTAAAAAGCTTCTGGCTCTATTTCTGACTCTTGCTGAGAAATTGGGAACTTCAGCAAATTGTTTGGTTGACAAAAGGGAAAAAAACTGTTGCTTCAAAACAAACAATTATGATGACTTTGAAGCATAACATGGAATGTCTCATTGATTTTGTCCCAGAGGACTGGTGTAAAGAATGAATAACCAAAGATGCAACGAAGCACGTAATATTAGTGCATGCACCATTTCTTGGGCAGTATTGTTTTAAATCCATTTGCTCATCTTCGCCCTCTGTGATCACCTGCTATCAACAGGGGAAACACACATGAGCAATCTAAATACTTGATTGCTTCTAAGAGGAAAAATTTCTTCCTATTCAAAGATAAAGTGGCTGAGTAGTGGCAGGAAAATGTACCATTCCTTTCCCACAGTCTCTAAGTGGAGCATTAGAGACAGAGATTATAATTTCAACCTGTGGTGCTTGAATTCCTGGCCACAAGAATTCAGCATTTGTTTTTCTCCTGGAGAATAAACTTTACATTTAAACTCTGATTAGACCATAGAACTGGCACCAAGAAGCATTTTCCCCTTTTCTGCTCCTTATATTTGTAATGTTAAGTGCACTCTGAAGGGGCATTGTGCAAAAGGCACTGGCAAAGCCCCATTCTGGAGACAGCCACTCATTCAGGTGCATTCTGTTCACACAATCCAGCATTCGAGAATTAGGACGTTTGAGTGTTAAGGCCAGAAAAGGGAGCAGTAAATGATCAGTTGTAGCAAATGTTCTGCAGTCATTTCTTCAAACACAAGTGATGCAGTATTTTGTCCCTGAGCTGAAATATCAATTCCCTATTAGGCTAGAAAAAAACTCAGTACAGCTGTTGTGCTACCTTTAGATATGGCTCTTTTCTAACAGTTCAACTTATCTTCAGCCAAGGTATTTGCTTCTGTGATGGAGAATCTGTGTCCTCTAGGTTTTCTTTCAGCAAAGAAAATTTAAATTGCTTAAAAAACGACATTATTCAGATGGCAAAAAAATCATTGAAAACAATCAAACAGGTGCTGTCAGTCTGAAAGTTTGATTCCTAATAGACTTGGAACTGTTATTAGTGTTTCTCTCTCTAGGTATGTCTGAAATCAGTTTCCAGCACTGAAGTGGAACAGATAATTTATTGTCATGGGTTTCTCAGCATCTTTTCAGTGCTCAAGTATTTCTACATGTATTTCCACTTAGCTTCCCTGCTTTGGGATTCTGATCCCTCTGTGAGCCAAGCCGCAGTCTCTTGGCTGCAGTGATCGGATCCATTTTTTGACTGCAAGGATTCATTTTTTGAGTGTTGAGTCACTGTTGAGTGACTGCAGCCACTCCTTTACTCCACAGATTTAACCACAGTGTGCCACAACCCCTGCCAGACAGTGGGAAACAGAATTTTTGTACTGCAACACATACAAATATAACAGAGCCAAGCCCATCCTGTCAGGGAACCCATCAGTTATGGGATGTCACCACCTAAATACTTTGGAAGATTTCAGCCTCTGTGTTTTCTTGTTTCTGGGTTCCTGGTTGCTCTGTACAACTGCATTAAGCGTGCAGGGAGAATAACTGTTTGCTGGGGGAGTGACTTGACCGTGCTGTTTTCGGAGGTGCAGACTGACAGCAGATATATCTATTCAGCTCTGCTGGGCAGCAGGGCTCAGCAGCGAGCTAAATTAGCCCACAACATGTTACTCTAGCCAGACTTCCCAACAACCTGCTGTAAGGCTAACACAAACTCACACAGTGTATTCAAAGGAGAAAAATGAAAATTCAGCATGTTTTTCTTCCTGGGTTGATTATTCCTCCAATATTTCAGATCCTGCTCTACGGCAATTAAACCACAGCACCTCATTCCATGCCTGAATCTACCTGTCCTTGCCTCCACAGGTTTACTTGAGTTTCTATAATGAATGAGAATGAAAAAGAAATAATAAATAAGACTGTGTAGCTCAAGAATATGCAGGACTGGTAGTTCAAAATAATTGTATTTGTAAAAATGTAATAATTCAAGTGTATAAATGAAGGGAATTAAATGCCATGGTAAATTTACATAAAACAATGTTTAAAGCAGAAACTGGAATAAATATAATATAGATAAGTAGTAATCCTCTTCCTTCTTAACTAGGCAATTAATAAAAATTTTCAAGGACAGACTGCAAAATATCTTTAAAAGTGGAAGGTCATATTAGAGACTAGAAAAGACTGATCCAGGAAAAACAAAGATCTGAGTCTAGTTTTGCCTCCAGCTCTGCATCCTGAGTGCAGTGATTCCTACTGGAAGCCTACCTTTCCTGAGTCACTATACCCGGCGATATCCATTTGCTCTGGTCTTTTTTCCTTCCAACATTTTCAAGTTGTTGTTTTTTTGGGGGTTTTTTAAACTAACATTCACTGTGGAACAGCATAAAATATTTGGCCATTGGTTTTTCTCTTTAAGAGTGCAGCAGAAAAGGCTTTAGAAATAGAAAGAAAATAAGCTATTCAGTTTGGTCCTTTGAAATTAAGCCACTTGCAATTCATAAAGAAGCTATTGGAGATGACACAGCTGACATTTTTGCCTTGTATAAAGCTGAATAGATTGCTGCTTTACAAAGACAATCATTCCTAAGAGTGGGAGCATTATTAGGTTTTCTCTGCTGATCTTCAAGGTGTAAATGACAGGTAACTTAAATACTCTGCCAAGTGCAAAATTTCTTTGCAAAACATCTCAAAAATACGATTTCCTGTTTTACATAAAACTTCACAATCCATATTATTTCTAATCCTCTGATGCGTATTCTTCTGTTTTCTCTATACCTGCAGGATTTCTCATGAGCAGTGCATATGGCTTTAAGTATTAAAAAAGTAAATGGTGCCTTGAATAGCAGAATTAAATTCAGAAGCTTCCTGCACTGATAGGAAATCACCTCTAAGATATATTCCTGCAAGCAGTTGTTCAGCTAATTCCTGGGTGCAGACAAATAATCTAATCCCAAAAGTAACAGCTGTCAGGAGAGTGAGGTTTCTGCGACCCACGTCGTGTCTCTGTAACTCTGACGAGATAGGAGAAGAGTTCTCCAGCAGGGAATGGAATCATGCTACTGTTTTCTGACATTCCCTTTGATTTCTTCCTGTCAGCCCCGCTGATCAGCAGGTGAGTATTAATATAAACCACCCAGCTGAAGCAGGTTCAGAATCTCAGCACTGTGAAGACAGATGGGGGAAGACAGAATGGATCAGGTGACTTAAACGTGCCTTTTTCTTCTCATGGGGAATCTCTCCAGGCATAAAGGATGACTCCATGCTCTGTCCTTGCAGAACAGTGGCCCAGTGACAGATTTCAGGTAACACCAAACATGCATTTATCAAACAAGCCCTTTGCCAGTGCTCTGATCTCATCTGGGATTAGGGTGCTCACCTACAGGTAAGGAAAGTGGTAGGAACTGGTACCTCCATCTGGGCTAAGCAGTGTTTGGATCAGTTTCCCAGAGCAGACAACCCAGTCTGGAGGGCCCCAAGGTGCTGTCACCAGGATATATAGGACTGAATATAGGACTGTTTGATTAGGCAGCTGAGGTATCCCAAATCTGAATAATTAGATTTTCGGAGCACCTAAAGCATATCTGAGCCTGTCTGAAAGGAAAAATCTTCCCAGATGAGAATGAGATGAGGAGGAAGGATGTTCCACACCCCGTAACTTCAGGGATCTGTGAAGGCAGGACCTCAGGCTTCTTTTGCAGCCAGCAAAAACTTCAGAAGAAGCTGTGCTGGAAGCTCAGCTACCCTTGTCAAGAAATCTCAGAAGCCAGCGAGGGCGCCTGCAAACCCAAACTCGGCTGTGTAAATCTCCTTTCTGTCTCCTGTGCCCACAGGAGGGAACAAAGGCATCTGCTTTGGGATCAAATCCATGAGAGTTTTCTGTGCTCTTTGAAGTTCACCAGCAGATGGAAGTTCAAACAGAGTCAAGCACTGAGTCATATCATCTCATTTTGCATGTAATAGGAGGTGAAATTGAATCTTTCACATGGTAACACTTTCAATCACACCAGGAGCCTTGTCTGTGGCTGTGGCACTGTTGGGACAGTGGTTGACAGCACTAGGAAGGGCTCTGGGAAGTTTTCAGAGAAACTGCCAGACCCAGGATTCCTTATTATTTTCCTGTGCTTCACTCATTGAGATGTACTGATTTACAAGGAGGTTTCGGACTTGAGGGAGAGGGATCAATAGCTTTTTAGTGAATACTAAGTGCTATTTGTGACAACTCAGAATATAAAAGAGGCCCATGCTGTCCAGCTCTCACAGCCAGAGCAAGAGCAGCAAGACTGTGCCTTGAAGAATAAAAAACTGATGGCAGAATTCCATTTGCATTTGACTCAGTGGTTGGACTGGGTCATGGTGGGCAAAATGCAGAGCCCAGGGAGACTGGACACTGCGCTGGAGAAGTCACAGCTTTATTTAGGTCTGGTACGCCTGTTCCAGGCTTCCCCAGGCAGGCTCAGTGAGCATTCCTGAGCTCCACACAGTTAGTCAGGACGCAATCAGACAAACTCCCGGGAAGGAGCTCATTGCCCAAGCAACAACTCGATGCCTTTGCATGGCACAGCCAGGCTCTGTGCAGGAGGAATCTGTGAGCTGCATCAGATTTGGTGTGCACATGAGTAGCCGGGTGCAGCCTGGGTGCACAGTCGCAGCTCCCAGATAAAATGAGGCTTTCTGCAGCCACACTGCAGATTTCAATTATGCGCTGGGTCGGTCTGGTGCTCTGCAGAAGTATCTGACCTGCTTTACAACTACTTCGTGCTACACACCAAATTCTTGGTAGCCCAACACACTTTGGACCAAGTGAATTGGAGCGTAGATTTGATTTATGAATGAGATGCAGAAATGCTGCACCAAGTGCCTGCTAGGAATGCAGTGCTGTGGGGAGATCTGGTTAAAAACAGTTTTGTTTTGTTCAAAAGGGCTAAATCCTCTTTGCATACACAGAATTCATGTTCCCCACAGGAATAAGGGAAGGAAACAAACTCAGGTTTTCCCTTCTTGGGTGCAGAGATATTAATTAAAATAGGTTAATTTAATTAACAAGAGCCACATCTTCCTTAGGAGAATTTGAGCAGCATTCCCAAGTAGCTTGTGATTCAGTAAAAACATATTTGGCAAATAAAAAAATTGAATTCCAGTGATAGGTACTAAAAAGGGAAAAATATCTTGTTACAAAAAAGAGAATTATTTGCACTTAGGCCCATCTGTTTCTTGTACTCATGGAGTTTAGATTAAAGTAATTTATTTCTGTCTACTAATTAGGACTATTTATTACTGACTTCATACAATTTTGAATTATAATTCTCACAACACTTATTTTAATATGGTATCAGCACAAATAAAGGGTGACTCTTGAGAATCTCTGGAAAACAGGGAGTTACATCAAATCCTGATGAAAGTGGTGGCAGTTACCATGCTTTAGAGACACTCTCAGCAAGTTGTAGAATCAGACTGTGTCAGCTGAATTCTCGTTCCTCAGAAAATTGCTAAGCACAGTGTACTGGGGACACTTAATCCAGCAATCGTAACTGGGAGATCAGACAAGCAGGAAACCTGAAAATTCCTGCAAAGTTTGTTCCACAAGTATTAACAGCAAGTGTAGAAATATTTATGCCTGAAATCCAATTAGAAATTAGCAATTCAACTAAAGACTATGTAGAAATAAAAAAGATGATCAAATACTCACCAAATTGCTGTGGTGAGTTTTGGAACAGAGCACTTACAGACCAGTGTTTCTTTATGGTTTCTTTATGGTTTCAAAACCACAACATTTTATGTGAAAAGCAGAGAGGAAGACAAATATTTAACTGGGGGAAATCTTTTAGCAGCATTAGAGGCGTTTGAGCCATGCCTGCACTGTGGTGCTTCTCAGAGCTGGGACAAGCTAATTGATGGATAATCAAAATAATCTCTCACACTTCCATGACGAACCTTGATGCAGTGAGTCAAGTTGAAGCAACATCACCAGAGGGAAGAACACAAACAGAAAAATTATAAAATAATCTCAGACCCTAGAATTAATTTTTCCCAAATTTTCTGGCTCCTGGTGCCCAGCAAAAAGGTATCTCATTGAGGGAGGCACACCAAGGGAAGGCAGAAAGTAAGACACAAAGTAGAGCAGGAACTCTGGCCTGAAGAAAATAAAGAGATGCAGTTAAAAGAACACAACATTACATGAGCTGAGATACAAAATTAGTCATAAAACATTCATTAGAACAAAATATTTGTGAACCAAAATGTTATTGGTATTGCATACTGTTCCTGGTTGGAGCACTAACTGGTCTTCAAAATGAAGATCAAGTTTCCTAAAATCTGTTAGGTTTTAGATGAAGAAAAATCTTTAAGCTTTTAAAAATAAGTAAAGGAGCGGTAAATAATGGGGATTGGAATATTTTTTGTCAACAGTTGTGTTTTATAAAAATTCTAGTTCTGTCAGATTGGCCTATTGCTGTACAGGACTTAAATGAGCCATTTCCTATTGGCAATATGTCATTAGCATCATCCTAATCATTCCCATCTAATCTCATCTAATTCTCTAAGGACTTCTTCCTCAGGAGTAATTGCAAGTCTCATTCCACCAAGTGGAAATACTGAATCAGAATAGACTGTTATCCTACAGCCCTCCAAATAACTCTTGCATCATTTCTTTTTTAATTAGGCTTAGCTTGAACAAATAAAAACGTTTATAGAAATGCATGTACGTACACAACCTTTACAAATTACTAAACAAGATGCTTATTAGAGGCACAATTACCATTATTAAAATAAACAGCTATTTTCTGTGGTGTCCTTCAAAGAGAGAGAGCTGGTGTCATTTGTCACCAAACCTGTTATAGCCTAGAGAGTATTTTTTAACCATTGTTTTTGATCTCAAGTAGAACTGGTAATCTGCAGGTATTAATCTCAACACTGAAGAGCATCACTCTGCAAGGTAAGAAATGAACAAACAGGCAGAAAAATGCATTTTGGTCAGGTAGCAAGTGTGTGAAAGCTCTGAGGTGGGTCTTACCCAGCATTAGATACCACTTGGAGGGTAAGGATTCATAACTGGCCATGCAGAGAGGACATCAGCATTCAGAAATGAGTCACAGGAATTCAGGCAGTAATGAGCAGTGGTTTAGATTGGAACCTGGAGGAAATCTCAGAGCAACCCCAAGGAAAATTTAGATCTGAAAGCTGTCTTGGCGACGGACCCTTCAGAAAGTGTAACATCAGGCACGGGAAGCAGAGAGGACAAGACACCACACTCAGCACCTCCTATACAGCCATCTTACTGACCTTGTGCTGAGCAGGTTTCAAGATCCCTGAAGAAACCAAGGGATTTCAGATTTGTGGCTGCAGCAATCCCCAGAACAGGTGTCATGACACACGTACCAAAAATGATCTTCCCAAAGTAAACCCTCTGCACAAGTTGTTTCACACAGTAACTCCACACGTGCCCTCACTGAGCAGCTCAGGTTGGCAGTGCAGGGCTCCACAAGAACTGGGATCTTCCACTGGAAACCACGAGCCAGGAGCTCCCTGTTAGCAAAGGAGTACAGAAAAATGTGAGGTTTTATGGTAAAAAACCTGTTCCTGACCACATACCAGTTTTATCCAAGGACACACTCATGTGAAGAGTGTTCTCGGGCTGTTTCCACATGGTGCTGTGTGGGTAAATGAAACCTGTGTGAGAATGACTTCAGCGCAGCTTAAGTCAACCACAGCTGACAGTGTGAGCTCCCAAGCACTCACCCAAGCACACTTTCAACCAGTCTGCACACAGCAGAGCTTTTCTGATTCAAGCAGTGAGCACGTTGCTTTGTAGACGAGGTACAATAATGAGTTAAAACAATTGATCAGCTTCACTAAGAGTCCCCCATGCCTTTAAAGAGCTTCTCCTCATAGTGACTGGTTTCCCTCTCCTAAAGAATGCTGGAGCTCTGATCATGAGCCAGCCTTTCCTGATGGTGACACAGGGACTTGCTTTGAAGCCACTCTCAGTAAATCATGGAGATGAGGGTGTGAGCCTTCTGACAGCACCTTGACATGGTCTCCATACTGAATTTCTACCAAACACTTTCTAACTATAAAATTAGCAATCCCTGCTCTCCTGACATCCTGTTGAACATCTGTTTTCCAGTCTGAACAGAGGCTGTCAAATCCCAGTTAATTTGCTTTGGGGCTGTTTTTCTGCACAGGATTAATAACCTTCACTGAACTACTTCAGTTGTGAAACACAAGCCAGAGACCCCTTTGATTTCAATGTATATCTGAAAATTTCCACTTTATGGATAAGAGGCCTTGAATTTATAACATAATCCTCTTGCCTTAAGAAGAACTTGTTCTGCTACGGTTTTGACCATGAGACAAGTCCTATTACCAGAGAAGATGGATTTTCCAGGCTTTTGCTTCATGAGGGGCAGAGACAGAGCCCTAGTGGTTAACTTGAGTTATTTGGTCCTTGTTCCACACCAAGAATGCAAGGAAAGGTTAGTGCCCACCGTCCTTGGCAAATCTGTGCCTGGTAGCACTTTTATCTAATGCTTTGGATATTTCTGTGCACGTGATGTGGCAAAGGGCGGGAAGTGCTGTAAATTGGATTTATGTACACACAGGGGTTTAAACTCCTCTCCCATTCAGGAGCAAAACTTTCAGCTGACTCATGACATGACTTGCCAAAGGCCGTACAATGATTCAGCTGCAGAACCTGCCAGTCCGAAAGCAAAGCCAAGTTTTATTATCTGCTTCAAACTGCAGTGGCTACAGAACTCTCTTGAAGGCAAAGAGCCAGCCCACCTGCAGTTAACTGCAAGCACTGATGTGCCCAGAGCAGACATTCACAGAGCCTCATAATTAAAATCCAAGAGACTGATGGATCTCCAAGTAGCCATTAAAGCTATTGCCCCTACCTATTCCATGATTTCTTTTTCCTTGAATATGGCATTCAAGAAAAACTGTGTAAGAATATTGGCAGCACTCAGCATAAATACTCAAGACATAGAACCATAGAATGGTTTGGGCTGGAAGAGACTTTAAATATCATTTCATCCCACCTCCTGCCATGGGCAGGGACACCTCCCACTGTCCCAGGCTGCTCCCAGCCCCAGTGTCCAGCCTGGCCTTGGGCACTGCCAGGGATCCAGGGGCAGCCACAGCTGCTCTGGGCACCCTGTGCCAGGGCCTGCCCACCCTCCCAGGGAAGGATTTCTGAATCAAAACATTTCTGCAAATACTATAATGGGAAGGGTGAAAAGACACAAAAATCTGATGGCACAAAACAGACACATTTTTGGATGGGGCGGAAGGAGTGCTGATGGTCCCACCTTTCAGTGTCCATGAGGGGTTTTAACGTCATCCTTGTCTCTGCTCCTTTTAGCAAAGGCATTCTGGACAAGGTCCAAGCACCACTACATGTTCCTTGGCTTCCTAGGAACATATCAGGGGCTGTGCTGGGTCAGAAGTGCATCTAACTCACAATTCCAGCTTTGATGGACATATAAGAAAAGCACACGGTGATATTCCTCCAATACACTTTCCCAGCTGCAGGATATTACAACTTGTGTTAAGAGTCCTAACATAAGGGAGTTTGTCTAGATATTCTTTAAACCCTGTTACCATTCTACTTTGCAGCAATGAGCTCCAGAGTTTAATTAATCTGCTTTTGTGACAGAGGGTTTTTATTATTGTTGTATTTGTTTTGTTGTTTTTGTTTGTTTTTTAACTCCTACCATTTGATAACTCCATTTGATACTGATGTCTTCTTTTAGCATGATAAAGTGAATATCAGTTTTTGGTTCCCTCCCAAACACTCACAGTTTCATCATTGCCTTCATTGTATTCTGGTGTCAGTGTATTTTTTCCTGGGCTGAAATTATTAATTTCATCTCTCCTTGGACACAAGGCATGGAGTCCTTTGTCACCCCTGTCTGTACCTGTACTTTTATTTCAGCCTTCCTGGGATGGGTAAACAAAGTGCATTGAGGATGGAAACAGACCTTTCCTCTTGATCAACCAGAGGGGGCTTTTTCTTAACTGAACACTTGCAAAGGTAGAGCACAAGTCAATCTGGCCATTTCATTTCAATGCCTTCAAAGGGGGGGATTTCACCAACATTTTGAAAATATGTTTCCTAAGCTTTGAGAAATCTGCTAAGAACCCTCAAACTGCATTACCTTGAGAAAAGGCAGCATCTCACAGGATCAGGCTACAAAACGTTATCCACATCCAGTTACAATGACCCTTTTAACACACTGCCTTTCGACTTAGAAGAAAGCAAAACAGAACCCTAGAGAGTTAAGATTTTCAAAACCAGCCCCAGTTGAAGACAATCAGTTCGGCTTTTGATAAAACTGATCAAAGGACAATTCTTGACAGCTTGGAAACATGAAATGCTATTACTTGCCCTCTTTTAGTTTTGCTCTTTCTTCTCAGAAGACCAGTATTTGTTTTGCATAGTGGCAAACATCATTCCTGCGATGTTCAACTTTTGCACAGGAGCCCTCCTTTCATTACCCGGAGTAACAGCAGTGCGAGATTAGCAAGAGGTTCTTTGTCTTCTGCTGCAGCAAAACCTTTTTGTAATTTATCTTTCTTTTCTTTCTCTCCCTTTTACCTCTTGGCCACAATTTGCACATCAGCATCTTCAGCTATTCTTTTTATATTGGATGAGAATCCCCTTAAAATATTTCCACAGAGTTGGTATTTCTCTTTTCATTTCTTAAAACTGGAAGTGGTTAAGATAATGTATTTAGCATCAGACTTACCGGAGGGG
>WEIT01024758.1:152355-272872 GCA_013389985.1 Dryoscopus gambensis | reverse complement strand
GCGGGGGGGGTGGAAAGAAATAGGAAAAAAAGGCACTGTGAATTGCTATGATCATCTCAAGGACAGTTTGTGTTGGGGCACCAAGGCCAGCAGAACAGGGCAAATTCCTGATCCCTTTTAAATTGTGGTACTAATCAAGGGATATAGAGGTCCCTGCAGACAAGTGACCAGGAGCAGCTTAAAACTGCTTCCCTTTAGGCTTAGTACAAAAGCTGCAGGGCGTGTGTCTCAACTCCCTGCCCTTTCACAGGAGGGGGTGTGTCGTTTGGCCACCTAACCCTCCAGAAAGGCCCACAGGATTTTAATCTCTCTTTTATAATCTCTAATTAGTCACCTCTCTCAGCACCTCTCCTGCCATTTGAAATCAGGATGCTTTGCAGATACTGGCATGGAGATTAAACCAAGCATTCAGCTGGCAGCGGTCCACAGGCAGTGTAAAAAGCTTTTTGGGCACAGTTTCTGCTCTCTTAGACCAGTGAAAAACTACAGGAAGTCTGAAGATCTCAGTGTCAAACCTTCCAATATATTCAAGAATGCTGAGGCTGTAAAGCCCAATGCAGCCCTTCTAATTCCTGTAAACCAAAAGCTGACATAACTGATACAGAAATGCTTAACTGAGGGACCAGCTAATAGTGGTAATTTCAAGTCCATCAGATCTTTATATTAGTTATTGCCCTCAGTTTAGTTTAGAATTGCTTTTTAAGCTTCCCTATTTAAGTTAGTAGCTCTAAAATGCAAGTTTCTGCATTTTCAATTCATTGCTTCTTATTGAGCATTTGGGGCATAAAGAAGCAGAATTATCTCCTCGTTTTAGTTTAGAACAGGGAGCAAAAAATACCTTGCAGATTGTTTTTTGTTCACAGTGAGGACCTGAAAAAGCCACGAAGACCTTTCTGCTCCCCGGTTTCCCCATTCGTGTAATGGAGTTGAAAGCCTTCCCTTTCCCACCCGGGATACTGTGCTTACACCAGCTGGTGTTTGGTGTCTGGTTTCAAGAGGAAAAATATTTTCCAAATACCAAACATAATCATTCAGGAACATTAATTCCCTGGGCAACACATCTGTGAGAGCTCTTTAAGTAACACCCTGCCTCTGCACACATTGACAGAGGACCTGACTGGGCACATTTCCTACACAAATGTTATTTATTTGGTTGGTTTTGGCAAGTAGCTGTCTCTGCTTGCACCCCAAAGGGATGCAAGTCACAGTTCTGACTGACTGGGGGAAAACCATCAGCGTCAGTGGCATCCCTGAGAAATATATCTTCCCTTTCCAAGGAGAAGGGCAGGTCTACCTAGCAGGCAGTGTGTTCTCCCCAGAGCCAAAGACGTGGAGAACTGTGCAAGACTTCATTTTCATTTTTCTTAAAAACTGATCCAAAAGAAAAAATCTTATGATATTTTTAAATGATTGATTTTTTTTTTTCCTATTGGAACTGGCATTTTTCATTAAAAATGCTTTTTGGCAGCACTGTATCTTTCAATTGGAAATCTTCCCACACGAAAAATCTCAGAAAAGTATAAGGTAACAAATGCTGCACTGGTACCTTCCACAGTGATTTCATGACCAGCAATACTGGGGGGGACTTTTCTAACAAAATATTCATTTTTATATATTGCTCATGATTAAGCTGGGTGCCTGAGCACATCCCATTTCCAGCACGTACAGATGTGTGAATTCACTCCCAGAACATGCTTCCCAAGGAAATACCATGCTTAGGAGGAAACAAGGAATGAGCTCTTTTGGTGACGTGTCAGGAAGAGCCAAAAAGGGTCTTTACAAACCTGGGACAAGCTTCTAGCTGGGTTTAGTCCCACTGAGTTCCCTTTTGTACATTTGAGATAACTGAAAAATATTATCCAAGGAAGGTGCTCCAGACCCAAAAACTGCTTGAATTCATATAAATTACAGTAGGTCCAGTTTGTGTGCTCATGTGCTGGGAAAAAATGCATCATAGCCCAGGAACTTCTCTGATTCCAAATGTTTGGGGTTTTCTTCTTAAAAAGGATCTTTTAGGCCAGTCTCACAACTTCCTTGCCACCAAGTTTGTAGAATCACTGAAGACTTTCCACTGACACTGATGGGACCTGGATCAAACTCTGAGAGTTATTCCTTTCCAAAGGAGATTGTCATTCCAAGGCAATTAATTTTCAAAATGAATGGATTTGGATGTAATTTTACCCCTCTTAAAACAGGGTAATCCTCTAGATCTATGTGTTTTTATTTCCTACCAGAATCACCAAAATGGATTAAACCTTCCACTGTACCTGGCATTTGAACAAATCCCATCTTAATTCCTTTCTTACTTTGATAGTGGCTTTGGCAATTAGATTCAAGGGCCACCTCCACTCTGGCATTTAAAGTTCCTTAGTATGAAAAAAAAAAACAAACCTCTTCCTTCCTATTTCTTCCCTACCATTCTATAAACTTTACCATTCTATAAACGTAATGACATAATGCAGAGATGTAGATCCAAAAAGGAGTATTTCATTCTGCAGAAACTAAATGAAATGCAGAGAGTGAGAAAGCAATTTAGTTACATGCAAGCTGCCATACTTTTGATGTCGTGCTTAAAAACTCGTGGTGTCTTCATTTGTCATGCACATATTTATCCATACTGCGGGCTGTACATTACTCTAATTATTCTGTTTGCTCCAAACTCTGCCCATACATCACATTGTGTTCTCTGGTGACTAAGCTTAGGAAGCGAGGACTTAAATTGACCTGCTACAGTTTTCAGGGAGGCTCAGGACACTTTCAATTTATCTCCATGACCGAGGAACAAATAGTTCTTCCATTTTTTACCCCTTCCACCAAAATCCTGCTAACATTATCTCTGCCTTGCCAGCTGCCAGCCTCATTCCAAACTCCTCGTGTGTAGCAGTGTCTCTTGCTGGTGTAAAACCCCAACCTCCTCCCCAGCTTCCCAGGTGCTGCTGCCCTTTAGCATCAGCCCTCTTAATGCTTGCTCCTCTTGCCCTTCCTGCAACCTCCATGATTTAGAAGTCTGTTTCTCAGTGGAAGTGCCATTTTTGTGTAATCATTGGTTTAATCCCTTTAAGAGTCTGCAATCTTCTCCCTGGATAGGTATTGAACATCCCTGTGAAAAAGTCAGATTTTCAGATCCACTTTCCCTCTCTAATCTATAGCTGTTAAAGACATTCACTGCTTTGCCTTTCAGCCTCGTGCTTTTCTCAGACCAGAAATTGATGGAGGTGGCCTCTTCTATCTTTTATTTCTCCTGAGCATTGACTTTTTCTGATAAGGCTGGCTCTCCTCACTAAACCAGGAGGTTGCATAGTCCTGTCACCCAGGTAAAGCCTAATCCTTCCCCTTTTGTGCAGCCCTGACTATTAGATTTTTAGCTGATTTAAGCCTGCATAGTTCCATTGCAGGTGAGTCCATGCTCTGAAAGAGTGTCTGTGCTTCACTGCTGTCAGGAGGAGTTTGGATGGATAAGGCTTGGGGGGAAAAAATTATAGAGACCCATCTTTTAGGCATTTTAGTAACCAGGCAAAGAATTCATTTGCTGAAATGTTTGTGACAGGAAAAGGTGTGTTGAGACTGACTTTCAGAGGTCATTTTTGTTTCAACTACATTTATTGGTTTTTTGGACTCGCTTTCAATGAATGCCCCGAGTGCATGAGCTTTACTTAATACCAGTACTAATAAAATGTGATATTAAGTTAAAATATTCATATTCCCCCACAGCAAAACGTGGGCTGCACACCTGATCACAGTCTATACAATACCAGCTGATTTGTTAAATCACCAGTCTAGAAGAACTTGGACTCTGTGCTTAATGTAATCAGACTTACATTGTCCAGTTGTATTGATATTTAACTCTGCCCTTAAATACCACAACTATGTATTTTAGTGGAGCATTTGCACAATTGGATATTATAAAATAACAGCAGAACCTCATAAGGCAACACTGTTTGACTTTGCCAGAAATATTTCTCTGCTGATAGTGGCTGGTGCAGTTTTCTGGTGGGCTCCAGAGCCTCACTGGGGTGTGAGACAAATACCAAAGTAAGAGGAAGGTTAATCTGTCTGAAAACAGCGACCTGATAGATTGGCCCAGCCATTTCCTAAAGGTTCTCCAAACCTAGGAAGGTTTGGGGGGTTTTCCTTGCAACTCTCCCATCTCTAACTGACTTTGAGTTGCTTTAGTTCAGATGAACCTCAAGTTTCATCTTTGTTTAGTGGATCTCAGGAGCCACCTAAACCCCATAAAAAACCTGCTTGCCCCTGTAACACCTTTGGTCACCATTATAAACTCAAGGACTTTATGTAAGTTACCTCTAATGTGGATCTTTGAGACTAAAATCAGGCTAGAAGGGTGTAATTAATCAGTGCTTCATACACTCAGTTTCAGATACTCACAGCAAGCTATTTGTAGATAGCAAAGCACAAAAGATGAGGAAAAAGACAGTGGCATGTCTATTGGGGGCTCTTGGATGTTTCAAGCAAAACAAGGGTAAAAGTGATTATGCCAATGACATAGGATTGCTAATTTTGGTTCAATCCCTCTCATAAATCATAAGGACTTTGCTGGATAATTTCTCTGAGGAAAATGAACTACTGGTATGACATAGTCCTTCCCTGATATTTGCTAATACTCTTCTCTGTCAAACTGTGAAGTTAAGTGTTTTCATTGTGGAGCTAAAGAGGCTTAACATTAAAAACTTATGGAAATGGCTTCAATACTGAGATTTACTTCTAGAATTCTTTTGAAATGAAATATCCCCAGGTACTTTATAAAAAAGCTAGACTCCATTTTCAGTAGCTTTTGCTGAGTTTTTATCTGTATTCATCCTCCAGAATGTGCCATTATAAATAATTAATCAATCAGCATCTGCTCTGCTCACAAAACACTTATATCTCAAAATTGACTGTTGGCCTGATTCTGCACCTCTGAAGAGACTGAGAACTTTGCTTGTGGCTTCTATCAGAAGAGGATAAAGCACTCAGCATCAGTCCCCAGCACAGCCTTTGGGCCCACGTGTGCAGGCACACACCTCAGCAGTCTGACCCACGCCGGTGGAACCGCTGCAGGCTGGGACTGCCATGAACGCGGCAGTTCAAAAGGTGTCTTTCTGAGCTGTGTGTGCTACTTGTAAAAGTATAAATACAGATGTCAGGGAAATGGGTTGAGGAGTATTTCAGATCAGTCTCAGTCTGAGACCTCCCGTGACATCCTCAAACTGTCCTTCCCCTGCCTTGGGCACACTGGGGGTGAACCAATGTCATCCCCGTGCCACTGTAGGCCCTGTGCTTCCCAGGGATGGCATTCCCTGTTCTCAACCCTTCCTTGAGGGCCACCATGCCTGGAGGAACACTAATCACACATCTGACTCCTTTCCATTGATGGAGTTGCAGCAAAGCACAATTATCAAATTACCAGGAGCCAATAAACACTAATAAAATGTCCTGTACCACATCTTGCTTCTTTCCTGTCTCTTTGATGGCTTTTTAGCCATTCATTTAGACAGTCTGTCTTTACACTCCAAGTGAAGTTAAATATCCTCTAAACACAGATAGTTTTTACAGTCTGTTGTAGGGGGGAAAAAAAGAAAGAAAATGCAGCAGAAATGCTGACTGCCCTTGATTGGCTGATGTAGTAGAAATTAGCACAGCCTTTGTTCAGCCCAGCTATCCTGGACATGTAAAGGCCATAAGAGAGCCATGTAACACTGAGTAACAGTGAAATGTAGTGCCTAAAACAAACTTGAAAGGGTTCTCTATGGAGATAACAAAACATGAAGAATATGAGAGTGGCCAGCACTTACCTTGATGCCATTTTCCCCACAGTTATGCAGGTTTTTACTTAGATTTTGCTCCCTTTCAGTGGTCTGCCAAGCTCCATCTACCACACTGCCATCACACTTAGGGAAACCTTTTTGCCTGTTTGTGCAGAGTTCATGTAATTTTCTTTCAAGAAAACACTAGCATTGCATTGACCTGATTATGAGATTTACTTCATCATGGTGAGTCAAAAGCCACAGGATTCTTCAATTCCTTGATTCTTAAATTTGTGGGATTCTTCAATATAGAGTATGGAAGTGGAAATCTAAGATTTTGAGTGGATTCTTCTTTTAGGCTGAAGACGGCATGGCTGGTTTTACATAACTAAGAAGAAACAAAGATTTCTTCTTTAATTCCTTATATAATACAGCCAAGTTTGGGAAATTAAAGCTACAGGGAGCACAGAGTCTCTTTCTCACTTTCTCACCTACTGAAGCCTTGTTCTGGGTTACATTCGGAACTATTGCTTAGCTTGATTCACATTCTCCTTTATCACTGTTTAATCTCGCCCCTTCTCTATTCTTCATTATTGTCCAAAAATCCTACTTTGAAGTGAACACAAGGAATCTTATGTTTTCAACAGTTCCACTTTCAAAAAAAACCCTGCTACTTTCATCACTTACTCAGCAACTACTAATGCCCAACTTTGGAATTTATACAGGCAGGAGCTTTGGAAGCAAGACTACTGCAAAGACGTTGCACATTTCTTATCGTTATGCCCCTCATTTTGCTAGTTAGTCACATATTTAATGGCAGCAGGGATCTCTTCAGAATTGCCTTTGCTTATTTTGCTTTGTGCAAGATACTGCATGATCGTTATTCAGGGTTGTAAATAATTCCTAATTACATCTCAAGGGGTCCATTTTGCCTACCTAATTCTTGAAGAAACTACTCTCTTCTGTTTATACAAGCTTGGGCCATATATTTAAGCTGTGTTGGTACAAGCATTTACCTGTGCAGGAACATCTCATAGGGGGACTGCTCTGCTTTCACGTGGCTCACCTGCACAAGAACACAGGGAATGAAGCCATGGGTACGAGGGTTTCTATCCTTCACCAAAAAAAAAGGAGTTTAAAAATGATTTTGCCTTCAGCACATAATGCTCACAACGAAGAACATGTGGTTAATGAACAAAAGCCTTTTACTTTTTCCCTTTAACTCAGGCTGTCACTATTTTCATGTTTATTTGCCAGATGCATCCCAGCTGCTAATTAAGCTTGAACAAATTAAGGTGAATTGAATCTTGCCTGAGCATCTGCTGTTCTCCTATTAGTATGGCAGGCAATGAAAAGAAGATGATGCTACATCTTTAAAAAGGCCATTTATACTTAAAATTACTTCTTACTATACACCAATAGAGAATGTTTTTTCATAACAAAGACTGTGTACTAACAGTAAAATATGTTGTAGGATATGTCAGTGAGTTCTCCTGTATCATAGTTCTAGCAGTTTCTGTGGTAGATTCTCGTAATATGCAAAATTAAGAATAAAGTTTTAAATTATGTTCAGAGATGAAGAAAGAGATAAGTATCAAACACTCTACAAACTGAGTGGCTTGATCAGGAGGGATGAAGGTGTAACTTCAATTCTTCTCTGGTTTTGGCAAATCTCCCAATAAGTAAAAAAAACAAGGGCAAGCCAGGCATTATTCTGTGGGGCCTCTTTTCTAGAGAAAGGAAATGGCTTTTGTGGCACTTGTGTCAAAACAGCCCCTGTGCAGCCCTTAAAATGGGAGGTAGAACAAGGTGTTTGATGGGCCCTGTCTGTGCCAAACACACAGGAACTGCTTAAGGAACTCCAGAGTCCTGGTTCCTGTAAAACTGCAGTTAATATAGTCAAAGAAAAAAAAAAAAAAAGAACACAATATTAAAAATAGTTATGAAAGGGAAGCAAAACATAAGTCATTTTGATCCTGAAGACTGTTTAAGGTTATTTTAGATGCAAAGAAAATCTCTTCATAAAAGAAATATAAAAATGATTAAAACTCTGTGCCTTGAGAAGGTGCAGTTTCCTTTTACACAATTCGTAGCAGGTCTTTAAAGTGATAAAATCTTGAATATTAGATGTGCATCCCTTAGGGCTTTCATTTCATTTTTACACTGAAAAAAGGCTAACACAAGTTCACAGTAATCAGAAATTGTGATAATTGCCACTACAAAAATTCTCTGTAAAAAGTTGATGCGGTCTTACAGAAAAGTTAGTGAAAATTCATCAGAGTTAAGAAATTTACTTATTGCACGAGAGACAGTTGGAAAGGGAAGTTTATAAATGTAAATGTGCAGAAGGCAGAAGCACGGTTCCTCAGCTGTGAGCATGATCCATGTAAGTTTGTAAATGGTGGATTGTGGCAATTAAAACTAAGGATGCCCAACAGTAAAACTGCTGAAATAATGTTTCTTGCTCCAAGCCTTCCCAAAGGAATATAGTGTGGAAGGAAAATCTAACGGGCTTTATAACCAATAATTAATGTTCTTTTGCTTAACACCAAATGAGAGCCAGAGAAGCATTTCCTGTCTAAAGATGATTAAGTATTAATGCCTATTGAGCTAAAAAACAAAACAAGAGGTATTGATCCAAAATTGGACAAATGGGTTTGTTTTATTCAGCCTATCTAAATTTTGCCAGTTCATAATGGTAAACTCAGCACCATAAAAGGAGTAGTTAATGATAAGGCTCTGGAGATCTTAATGATGCTTGGTTTGCTGAGAGAACTACCTGAAACACATTTATGTACTTGGATAAATTAATCTTCATCGCTAAATTCTGTCTAAGCGAAATAAACCAGGGAAATGGCTTTAATATGCATGATGAGGGAATCTTGAATATAGGCTGCAGGTCTTAAATATTTCACCTGTACTTGAATAAAATATGAATATTCCATCACCTTGGAATCCTCCATTTTTTGCACCAGGTAAAACCCAGTAAAAAGCTGATTGTTTTTCTCTTCCAAGAGCAAATTCTGAATTGAAATAAGCACAAAAAAGAATATGAAGTCAAAAATTCCTGTTTTCTGTTGAGTGAAGTTTCATGAATTCTTTCTCATAATTTATTTTTAAATTTTATTCGGAATGAATCTGACCATCATCAACTAAGCCATGCAGAATTCCCTAAGAAGCCTTCAGGATCCTTTCTTGGGATTATATGTGTTGAACCACGCCAAGGACAAAGACAAGAGCACAAGACATTGGTGTGACAAACGGGAGACAAAGAACAGTACAGAATCCAGAGGTCTGGCTGCAAATGAGCAACACAGAATTAATGCAGTTTGGATGTTAAATTTCAAATTTTAAGCTAGTCATTAATTCATGAATAATTCATAATTCACACTTCATAACTATGATGAATAATAATTACGCATAAAATGGAAAGTGCAGGAAAAGAGATAACAATTGATATTGAAGAGATAACAATTGATACTGAGTTGATGAGAGATGAGAAATATTCAACATCCTCCTTACTGAGCAGCTAATCTCTAAATTATAACTTTTTTATGGCTTTCTCAAAAACAAAGCATATTTTCCACTAACACTTCAATGTTTTAATAAGAAGACAGAGACTCTTCACATACCTGCCTTCTTCATGGACCAGTCCTGGCTAAAAGGCAGCATTTGTGTGTGAAATCAAACCTGGAAAAGAAAGAATTTAAATTCATAACAGAATAAAAGACATTGTTATTGCAGAAGCTTTATTGTGAGATGAAAGAAAGAAGATAGGGCAGGGTAGGAGAGGCAAAGCCTTGTGCAGTTAAAGTTGTATGTGTGGAATGATATCAGGGCAAGGATTCCTGGAAGATCTGTACAATGGAGTGCTACAGAGAAATCTGCATGAGACCTCAGTAAGTGAAGGATGATTTGTCATAGTCCTTTTCAGAGTAACACAATATAAGAGGGGATGTCTTACCCCCCTGCCAAGGTAAAGTTAGACCGAAGCCATCCAACTCTTCCTAAAAGTCTGCAGTAATGCAGGATTTACCGCATCAACCAATGCTGCTTATCCACCCTTATCATAAGCTAACTAAAGTTTTATTCTTTAGTGAAATTTATATGAGTGTTTTCTTATTTGTCTGCCACAAACACAGAGAGTAGTTCAAAGTGATCTTTCGAGGGCAGTTACAAAAGAGACTTTAACGGAAGTCCAGCTGAGATAGAATAATTACACTTGAGGGGAAAGAATTGTTAGAAAATTACTGTGTGTTAGAAAAATTATAGCAAAAGTTAAAACTGGTAACTCTGGGGATTTAATTTAGTAATGGGAACTCAGCCAGGCTTAGGCATTTGGATGCTTTACTAGATTGGGCTCTTCAGAGCTACGAGAATCTCTTGGATGTCTTCAGGTTGAATTCTGAGCCTCACAGAGGAGATCTGGGCATGACAGAAGTCCATGTAAATGGCAAAAAGGCAATTATTTCCCAACACTTTCTAGATATCACACACATAAGAAGGGACAAAATGTAGAACTAAAGAACTAAATAATTAAAGGTGCTAAGTTAAGCAGGACAAACTTCAGAATAGTGTCTGAAGTGCTGAGAGAAATCTATTTCTGTTCTAACAGGATAGAGAGAGAGAGAGATGGAGATGAGGCAGGCGGAAAATGGAAACGTTCCCAGATAATATAATTTAATTTATCCCCAAAAGGTGGATATATCATCTCAGAAAAAGGCCTATACCAGATTAGGTATGGCATCCCCAAAAGGCTACGTGTGGAGTTAAAAAGGGCAGCCAGTATGGATGGCGTGCAGAAGGTAATCCTGGGAAACCATCACACATCCCCTGACCCGTGTTATCCCTCATACCACTTACAGCAGGCTCTGGTCCTTCTGGCTTCTCCTGTAACAATTCATTTAAAAATAAAGATATTGCTCTTTATTGTTATTTCTCAGTGGTCTTATTTGTGTCTTACTCTTACATTCTCTGTCAGTTTAGATAATGTGCATTAGCAGCCTTGTATCCAGCTGGTTTGCTCTTTCATTCTGCCCGGGCTTTAATGCTCTGCAGAACAAGCAAGCAAATACAGTAAGTAATGTGAACTCAGGTAAAGTTAAGACCAACACTAACTTATACGAACAAAAATTTAATTTATTCTACCATTTTTTTCTACACAGTGAGAATGTGTATTTCAGCAATCAGAGATGAATGAGAGTCAGGTTGTAGCATTCAGAGTCTGAGTGTGTCACTGGGACTTGTGTGTCACTTGTGTGTGCTGCTACTTACAGTCACTTGTAAAAAGGAAAATAATGTTCCTTAGCCTATTTTGAGACATAATAGAAGTTTGTTAAGAATTTTGATACCCTTCAATGAAGGATGACATATTAAGGTGACAAATGACTGTTAAATATCACCGACAAGTCCAAGACTCCAAGCAGCTCCCTATCCATATCCACCAGATTCAGCAATGGGATTTGGGTGTGTCCACTTCTTTGTTAACTCCAGGGAAAGTCCTCTTGGCACTGCCACTGTGCTGAAGACCTTTGTCAGAGCCCCTTCTTCACTTGTGGCAGCTGGACTGGCAAGAGTGGGACTCCTTTTCCCAGCCCTGCCTTTGCCACCGCATGAACCACCCAGACTGGACCTCCCAAATTTCCTCTCGGAGCATCCCAGAAAGCTCAGCTGGCAAGTGGTGTCATTTCTGAGACTGCCAATCTTTGCTGGACAAAAGACTTGGAAGGCACCTAAAGAGGGAAGAGAATTCTCCCTGTGTTTGTCCTTCCAGTTTGTGTCACGTTGTAGCGGGGGGTGGGTAAGCACAGTAAGGAGTTTCCTTCCACTGGGTCTCATACCTGCTATTTCATTTAGTTTATCCAGAAATTCTGTTTTCCTTACCTTTCCTAAAGGCTGGGTCCTTCAGTAAATGTTATGTTTGCTTTTCCTTGAAACCAGCTTTAAGTGTGGACAAGGTAGCAGTTTAGTCTGTGTGCATGGCTGAACTAACTAACTCAAAACTCAAAAAAACACCACCACCATGGCCAAGGATGTCTTCATAGAGGTTTAATTATACCTAAAGGCATTCTTTCCAATACCCAACTGTGCTGCACAGGTTCAAAACTGGCAATAGCTCCAGCTCAGGATTTTCCCAAACTCACGCTGGCTAATTTTCATTGAATATCAAAGCGATTTTAAAATGGCTGCTGAGATGGAAGTGTCAGTGAGGAGAAAGGTATCAGTTTGAAACACAGTTTCCCATGGGCATCCTCCAGTGACAGATATTCTAATGTTACCCTCTTTCTGCTTTTAAATATGTGGATTTTGCAGTTGAGTAGAAAACAAAGGAAGCATAGGATCCATGGAGCAGTTTGCTGTGTGGCTTTGCAGGTAAAATTGCTAATTGAGGGGTCTACAAATAAGTTAATCTAGAAATGAAAAATTATGACTATTTCTTTTTTTAACTAATCGTAACAACAATTAAGTAGTCATGTCCAAATAACACAAACAGTTACTTTCTTTTTACCATTCAGTAAATAAAATAGTATTGATTTCTATATTGGTGAGTAACTGAAAGCCAATAACAATCAAAAATATTTATATGAGCATGAATAGGCCTTTTATTTAGACATGAAAAGTTTTTATTTCATTTTTTTTCTGGTTAAATTTCAGTGTATCTGTGAATATGTCAAGATGACAGAATCTCATTTAAAAGCTGTGAAGACAGCTGACAGAAAGTGCATTAAAAATTAGATTTTGAATTCAAAGAATGAAAGCTTTAAATCACTACAGGCATGTCTGTAGGACAAGATTGATACCAGATGCTATTTAGTACATGTTATTAACGAACCATTCAAGCCTTGAAGGGACCTTGTCACTACATAACTTCTGTCTATGTAAATAAGATTGAAGCTAGAATTTATATTGCCAGCGATATCGAGCATCCAGTACATCAAAGAAACAGGACAGAAAGTATTGCTCAAGTTAAAGAAAGTACCAGAGAATACTAAAATCTATTACTTTCTCCTGACTTTGCTTACACACATAAATCACTCCAGAGTGTCACACAAAATCTATCTCGTGAAAGCACTGGCTGGCAGAACAATTCAAACACCTACAGTTGTCTCTGTGCTAAGGAAAAGGTACTGCATTAACCAAAAGTTGTGTTGTTACAAAGCAGCATCTATTAATGTAGATTAGGTTGAGCTTTAAACTGAAAATAGATAACCACTGCAGGACTCATCAAAAGTCCTTTATTTTCCCTCTCTCTCTTTCAAAGGTCCCCTGTTCTCGTTATGCTATTCACTAATAACTGTGGCGTCCAACACTCTGTGCTCTGGGCAATATCGGGATAGCAGTCTGAACAGATGAATTCTGGTCTTGCCTGATCCTCTACTCCACAGCCCCCACTGATACATCCATTCAGTGCTAATGTGACTCTCTTGTCTTTTCCTGTGGCCTCCCTAATTTATCAAAACCAGTTCTCCCTTGCTTTTCACCTTAGTCATTACAGACCCACTTATCTATGAGTCTCTCCGAAGGGATTATCCGTGCTACCAAAGGACATGTTGATATCAGACATATCTGATACCAGTTCTACAAATATTTTCTCTGTTTCACAATCTTTATTACTGAAAAAAACACCAGGCGATCAGTCTGACCTTCTTTCTCAACCCCTGTGGCTGAACTAATAAAGTTTTTAGAAACATCCAGTCTAAGTGAAAGAGAATGCATCATACCTTTACATAAATTTCTGGAAACTTTGTTATCCACAATACTTCTGGGTTTTATTTTCTTTTCTTGGCTTGATTTATCTGAAAAAATTTTAAGCATTAAACAAATAGTTATTTCCTATAAGAACTTGAGGAATCCTGGTCATCAGAAGATTTGAAAGCAGAATTTTGATGGCTTGAAATCTGATCTTTAAAGCGCTATGTGATTTTTTCTTTTTGGTCTGTGATAGTGTTTTCTTTGTACTGACCTACATCCATGATAACTGCAGTAAAACACCTGAGCCGCAATCCCACTTTTACAAGATGAAACAGCAGCTGGCAGGTCATTCTCTGTATGAGAAAACTTTGGCGCTTACTTGCCTAGAAAAAAGCTGATATTTGTCACCATTCATTGTCAGAACACCTTACTGGAGTTGTTTGTATTCCATAGGAAAATTATGTGTTTTGGAGCCCATGAAACTGATGGAAATCTCTGAAAAACAAATATTCTGACTCCAGGCTATACAGCCTTTCCCAGATCACTTTTCACCTTGGCAGTTCTGTCTCAGAAATCGAGAGACACTAGGGTCAGACTGACAGAAAAGGAGGGAGCCTGTCTTGGCAAGGGCAGCAACAGCAAGGTGTGGATCTTCTGCAGGGTTTTGTCATTTCATGGCTGCCCTCAGGGCTCCAATCCTGGCTTCTCCAGGACCAAGGGCAATTTCCCACCCAACCAGTGGCCTTTTCTGATGGACTGACTCCACCAGTGGACATGGAAAGGCTACAGAGTCATTTATCTGGACTTCTGTAAAGCCTTTTATGTGATTCCATACAGCATTCTCCTCTCTAAACTGGAGAGAGGTGGATTGGATGGATGCCCTTCAGATGGATAAGGAACTGGTTGGACAATCACATCCAGAGGGTGTCAGTGGCTCAGTTCTGATGGGCATCAGTGACAGGGGGTGTCCCTGAGGGGTCTGTACTGGGACCAGTGGTATTTATTTAATATCCTCATCAATGACATAAATGAAGGGATTGAGGGTACCCTTAGCAGGTTTGCAGGTGACACAGAGCTGGGGGGACAGGGACACTCCTGAAGGACAGGGCCATCCAGAGGGACCTGGACAAGCTCCAGAAGTGGCCCTTGGGCATCTCTTGAGGTTTAACAAGTCCATGTGCTGGTGCTCAACATGACAAATAAGGTACTGTTCTTCCACTGAAATTTAAAACTGATAGAAGCTTTGCTTGCTATCTCTTTGATGAATCCAGACCAGAGATTATACTTTAACATGATGCCCACAATCTGGATCTGGTGCAATTCCATAATGTCTCCCTTTTTAGTTTATTGTTCTTATTTTCTTTTAGCCTCCTACTGATCTGTCAGTTTGGAATTACGATGTTCCTGGATTTGCAGATGTTATTGAAATATGGTGATTTATTCAGAGCTGTGTTAGAAAGGGTGTCAAAACACAGGAAACTAACTTTCCCCTGTAGATGTGGATATATACATGACATGTCTTTTTCTTAAATCACCTTCTCTTTGTAAGTCTATTCACTGTAACATCATCCCCTTATGTGAATATTACAGTCTCATCCTGGGCTTTACTGAAATCTGTATAAATGCTCTTGATTTGAACAACATGCAGCAGATTTAAATTCTCCAATAAATTTCAAATGGCAGAATTAGCACTTCAAGTTCTTGTGAGTAACTGAGATTGCAAAGAGCAGCTGTGTTTGATCTAGTCAGCCCACAGGCCATATTCTGAGACTGTTTGTAACTGCATCGAGGGGGAGAGGACACTCCTGTTTGTTTCCCAAACACTGAAAACAATTTAGCTATATTTTGCTATGGAAGGAACGCTTTGGTTTGATTTTTAGGACTGTCATAAAACAAAGATGACCTTTCTAGGAGCACTGATGTCATATGACCTTAACCCCCGAATGCTCATGCAGAAGCGCTTCCCCTGCCCTCCCCTGGTGATGAAATGGCTCAGGGGTGCCTGGCTGCGTGTAAAAAGCATTTCCCAGTTGCTGGCAAGGCCAGAGGCTGGTGCTGCAGCCGGGTGTGGGCAGATTGCAGATTCATCCCCGTCTCATTGGCATTCCTCACGTGGCACTGCTGCCTTGAGACAACAGCATAGCCTGAACTTTTGCTGCTCCTCGCAGGAGGTGAGCCTTGTCCTGGGCAATTCACACTCTGCTTTGTGCTGCTGGAGCATGGAGTGGCTCCTGTACCCCACTGGCATAATGAAAACCCTGCAATTTGTGGCATTTGCTGGGTGTCTGATCAGATGCCCTGCCTAGCTGAATTACTGCTGCAACCAACAATGAATTTAGAGCATCCACTTAGAGCTTTGGAGCTCAAATCGCCTCACATAGTTCATGCAAAAATTAGAATCAGTGAAATGGAAATATATAAAGCCAGACCTCCTGCCAGAGACTGAAAATAGTTTATGCCCCAAACACTGATATAAACTTTTAAAGAAGCTACAGCCACAGAAACCTCCTTGAAGAACTTTGGACTGTCAGTCGAACTGCTGATTAGATTAAAGGAAACCCATTGTTCAGTCACCTCAGGCTGAGGGAAAGGTTTGCATCCACAACAGGCCAAAGCCTCCAGCTGCTATCCCAGCTGAGTTTGGGCTGGGGGAGAGCACAGCTCCCAGAAGCCAGGTACACAGACTGCTCACCCCAGCCGAGGGGGAGAGGAGGTCTCGGGTGCGTGGTGCAATCTCTGGTGAGAGGCAGTAAACACCCATCCTCCCAGTACACAAACTGGCCCAGCTGTGGCACCCCCAACCCCACAGGGCNTGGTGATATTCTTTTTATTCTGTCTCTGTCACTCCTCGTCCCCCCGCCTATTTTCTATTTCTTTCTTCCTCCTTTTCTTTCCTCTTTCTCTCAAATTTACCATACAATAAAACCCAGATTATTGTCATTGGCATATGGTCTCATTTGCACCTTAATTTGGGCAGAGGAATTTCTAAAGAACCTTAATAATAATAATAACAATTGGATCATAACAACTCCTCCTCTGAGTGACTGTTATTAAGCAGAGATTTACAGCCAAAACCCCATCGTGTTGAGGCTGGATGCACTTTTCAACTAACAAATATTTCAGCCATTAAACTATATATTTTACAGCATATGGAAAGATTGTTCTAATATGCTGATAATATATATTTCATTGGAGAAGAATAAATTCCTTTTTGACAGACTTTTTAAATTCTAAACTGCTGAAATAAAACTTTAAGCGCTGGCATCTCCTGTTTATTGATGGCAGGTTTTTTGATAAGATGGTAGGGTTATTAATATTTTCTATAAAATAATGAGAATCTCATTGCTTGGGAAACTTTCCAAAGAAAGTTGAATCTAAATTATGTAACACCAACTTGAAACTGGCACACATAGTCTTTTCCTATATGATAGGGGACAATTAAATCAGAGATAATGGAAGGAATAAAATAATCCAAGCACAAATCACTAGAGAAATTACTGAAGAAATGTAGCATACCAAAACAGGTGAGAATGAGCAAATAAATATTATAGCTTCAATTAAAAAATAGAGAATTTAATGGACTGGAAAGGGATGTGGGAATTAACATTGGCTGATATATTTCAAACCACTGAATTAAATCCATAATATCTGTTTGTGTTGCTATATTTTAATATCTGTGGTTGCCTGAAAGTCATCTTCTAGGAAACAACAACCCTCCAAAAAAGATATATGTTTGTCAGTACAACTTCAAAAGTGCTATTTACTGCCACCAGAATCTAATTGGAACCATTTTGTGCAGCCACACACATCAGGCAGGAAGAACACTTTTAGAACAACAATGCTGGTTAAAAATCCTGCTGTGTAGGGAACAGAGCTGCTGCACCATGGGCTTTGCACATGGGGAGGGATGAACAGACCTGGAAAAATTCACAGATTTCATCAGCACACACTGCAGCTCGGAATGGAGGTGTTGGAAGAGCTGCTAAAGAGCCTGGCTGAGGCTGTGAGAGGACTCTGATAGCACAGGGGGTCTCTGATAACACAGGGGGTCTCTGATAACACAGGGGTCTGTGGTGGCAGTGCTGCTCCCGGGGATCTCTGCAGAGTGGGTTGTGGAGAACCACCTCTCTGAGCAGGCAGCTTTTCCTTGGAACTACTTCAACTACAACAAAATATCTTCTCATCCAAACAAAAAAAAAAAAAAAATCCACAGGAGCATTTGACTAGCAGGGGGATTTAACCCCACAGCAAAACTGAGGGAAAATATTCACTGGTGAACACCAGGCACTCATAGGTGGATAAGGGTATTTGTTTTGTCTCATTTATTCTGATTGCTAAAATATTCCCCAGGTGCACATCCTATGCACTGGGTGGCTTTTCCAGTGCTTGAAGTGAAAACACACAGCAATACTGCATAAATGACTGTACCTCTCCTCTTTGGGGTATTGCTGAACAATGTTCATTTTCCCCCTGAGAACTTAATGCTGAGCCCAGTGGAGAGACATAACAAACTCTGGGACTTGCTGAATTCTGTCATGTGGACTTAAATTCCATATTTCAAATACGGTTTGTAGCTAGTATGGTGATATTTTATGGTTATAAATACTGCTTTTCTTTACAAAGAGCCAAAGTTACCTTCTTATGAGGGTTTCATACACTAATGGAATTGCCATTAAACTACGTTTTTCAGTGTCTCCATATATTGCATACCACTGAAGATGTGAAGTTTTCTTTTCTCTAATTTCTGAGTGTCTCCCAAACATTATTGACTGCTCTTTAATGCTCAGTCTGCAGAGGCAATTAGCACTGGTTCAACAGCAGAATGTGGGTAATGAGGAATTTTGGTATTATTTGGATGCCACTTCTTCTCTAAGGCACCTGGTCCATACAAGGAGAACAAAACTACTCAAAAAGAAAACAAGACCCTTCAAGAAGGGGTCATTTGGAACCACACTTGCTCTGGCGGCAATTTTCAGAAAAAGGAAAAAAAATTCATCACTTCCCACTGGGGAAAGCCTTTGTAGCACACCAGTTTTCCTTAGATTAATGGTAAATTTATACTGATCAGCAAGCCTGGAAAATATATGTTACCTTGCACACTCAGCACACTTCACTTTTTACTGATAACTACCTTTTTTTGCTCTTTTTTTGCTCTTTTATTTTTTCTTTTAAGACTTGCTAGCTGATCTCAAACAATGTATTCTTGTGCTGCTTTTTTTTTTGCATTTTAACTTGTCTTGAAAAATAACCAGCAGTTGAGTGCAACTCAAATATTCACTTTCCAAAGCTTGACCAAATTACATTGCACATTCAATTTCTTCTACCTTCCAGAACAAGCAAATTAAATGTGATGTGTTGTAAGAGAAATAAGCTCAACACTTCTATAAACTTCAATATTTTTCTGTTACCAAACCACCAAGTTGTTAATTAGAGAATGATGGAATCATAGGGACTGGAGTGGTGTAGAGAAGCTCAGCTGTTTGTACATGACCTGGAATTTAATTTCCCCTGCAGCAGGGGAAAAGGAGATGGAGGGGAAGAACATAGCTCATGATTACTTTTATATATTATATTGCATTATATTATGCTATATATATTATGTTATGTTATGTTATGTTATGTTATGTTATGTTATGTTATGTTATGTTATGTTATGTTATATTTGGAAAATCCTGCTGACACTAAGCATTTTTATTCTGGAGGACAGAAATTAATTTGTTTCATTTTTTAATTCAGTGCTGATAGAATGATTTTTGGGAGTCCTGACACCTTTGAGTGAAGGGCATGGGATGAGTTTCCAAGCTGAATTTCACCTCCTGTGATTGGAATACAATTGTTCAAACACCTGAAATTTCACCACCTGGCCAGAAATGCTGAGTAGTTAAAAGTTATATTAAAGGTATTTTGTTCTGGACGTACCTCCCTACCTTAGGCACTTCTTTGACCCCTATTTCTGAATTATCAGAGCACCTCCCAATCTTTGGGCTTTATCTCGACAACCCCTCTGAGAGGGTTTGCTGTTATCTCTGCACTCACGCTGACACTTTATGTTTCAAGGAAGTACAAAATCAAACTGATTCAAATGTAATAGTTTCCCTTTGGCCTTGGCAGCCCAAGGCAGCTCTTTCTAAACATGGTTTCAATCATGTTTCGCAGATTAAATGAATTATTCAGGTCTTTAAATCTACATTTTGCCGAAGATTTTGCTCAGCTTGAAGATCAAGTTATAAAAAGTCATCATTTCTCTAAACTGCCTCTTAATGGTGGCTTTGATTAAAAAGTCATGTAGGAAGGGTACACCTTTTTAAATACATTTTAGTTTTACAATGGGTAAACCTGGTTTTCTTATGTTCTTTAGGGAAAAAAAACATCACCAGTTCAAAGAAGGACAATTTGTAATTATAACTGAAAGGAGAGGCCAGACTTGTACACCTGATGGCAACATGGAAGTTGCAGGAAGGATTTCCTATTCCCAGTTTTTCATACCTCTCTTATGGATTCATTTCATCCAGAGTCTGAATACACATTACATACAGGAGGTGGGAAACTTGAAAAGAATCTGATATTTTAGGGCAGAAAAGAGAGAAGAGCAGAGGAGAAAAGAGATCTGATTAAAGACTTAGATTCCAGTCAATGGTATTTACTTGCTGTTGTTTTGATTTCCAGATAAACCATTGTTTACAGTTTACCTTCTCATTGTGCTGGATGAAAAGGGAAGAAAGTTTGAAAAATTAATTGTGGTATCCAAGATGGGAATGTTTGGAGGCAGCAATTCTTGCAGAAGGCACTGGAATGAGCAAAGGAGAAGGATTTTTTTCCAGAAGAGTAAATGCACTTTCAGTGCACTTTCAGAATAAACCAAAACCCAGGCTGTAAAATGACAGAGAAGTTGGAAAACAGATCAGCTGGAAATGTAAACTCCCAGATAGTAACAGTGGTTGCTGTATTACCCTTTTCAGGCTGAAGACTGATGAGAGTTTTCCTCAGGGGAAGGGCTGACTTTGGCTGTCCCTTGTCTTACACGTGGATTTCTGTGTGGATTTCTGTCCCTTTCTTACACAAGGGCCCTGTGCTGTGCCTTCAGCTGAGCCAGGACAACTGTATTGGGACTACAGGGACAATTGGATCAGGGAGGTGACAAAGTCAGCAATAATTTTTATTATTATTATTATTATTCTAGTTCCCATTCCCCTTCACTGCTCAAACTCCTTGTGCGCACTCAAAAGCAAAGGAACAAAAGACACCCAAGTGGGTGGCTGGGTTTGCCTGAGGAGCCCTCCCAGAGCTGCTGCTGTGTGAGGAAGGAAGGAATTACGGACACCTTTCCATCAGGGGAGCCTGCCCAGACCCCAAGTCCTGCCCCAGCAGGACCAGGTCCCACCAGCAGCCCCAGGAGACACTCGGGGCTCCCCAGCTGGAATCTGCAAGGCGTTACCCACTCCAGCAGCACCAGGAAGAGTATCGAACACTGGGCACACGGTTCAGGGAAAACTGTGAAGTGCTTCCTGTTCTGTCACCGTCTGGGAGGGCTCCTTGCATCTCAAAAATGGCACCGCACCCAGTTGTGTGCCACGGCCTTTGTTTTGCTAAACGACTCCCAAGGAGGGTTTCAACCCCCAGTTTCCCCGCAGCAGTCAGCTGGCTGGGGGCTTCCGCAGGCATTTGGAACAGCTTCACTTGGAAGGATGCTGTAACTGACAGCTGAGCAGCAAACCTGCCAGCTCACAATCTCACTTGCTGCTCGGTGTGTAGCTGCTGGTAGGGAAAAAAAAGAAGAAAACATAAATATTTAATCAACAATTTTAGTTGTAAAATATGGTTTTAGGGATATCTCTCATTCACTATCTTACTAAAAAGAAACTGATGGGGTTATTCTTTACCTGCAAAGCTCCTGATGGGGCATGTGCCAAGCAGCACCAGGCAAGCAGTGCTTCCCATGATTTCCTACTGCACAGGAGGAGTAAGAACTGCTTGTTCCTCTAAGTGTCTGTTCACACCACTCAGTTTTTCACATCCTGTTTTTCTGTGTTTTATCCACAAAATGCCCCAAGATATAATTTTGCAAGTGTAGTTTGAAAATCTTGCTAGAAAAAACACCAAGTAAATTATTTCGTATTACTCCTGTTTCTTCCAGCTCTGTTTATATTGTTAGCATTTATCCTAAGAGGCAATTAAAGTATTTGTTTCAAATTATAGTCACAAATGTGACTTCTTTTTAGGCAGTGACTTTATTAACCTGTCAATTCTGATTATTATTAAGCAAACTATTCATTTTGTGTGTTTGTTGCTGCTCATGTTCTCCATCCCTGCTCCCCAAAGGAACTGGGATTCTGCTGCTGCTCCCTGAGTGCAGAGAGGAAAGTTCTCAAATATGGGGCCATCCAAAAATTGACACTAATAGTGAAATTAATGATATGGATGTCACACAAATATTAGGATTCAGGAGCATTTTCGAAGACATGCAGCAGTTATCTGAGCACTCCTGAAGAACACAGGAGTGTTATATGCAGCAGCCTAAACTCTGTGCTTTGCTCATCCAGTGATTCGTGTCAATCCTCTGGCACTTTGTTGTCTGTTCCTTCCACTATTAGAACAGTTCTGCTCAGTTCTTTGTGCTGAAACCCAGTATTGGAGTCTGCTGGACAACACATGTGGGATCCTTCTCATTACTGCACTGCAAAGTAATTACACGGAACGTCTGAAGGACCTTCTTTTGCATTTAGTTCTTTTTTGGCTTAGTTTTTGCTCTATTAATAGTGACAGTTAAAATTAAGAAAAATATAACAAAACACGGAAAGTTTATCCACCTGAATAAAACCAGAAAATGGAAATATTTCCTTTAAAGATCCTGGTTTTTTGAAGAAGTTTGTGGTATTGTTCCCCTCATGGCTGTAAGACAAGGTTATTAACAAGTGCTCGTTCCGACGAGATGTTTTGCACCCAACTGCTTACAATCAGTTAGTTGACGATGAAACTGCCCAATTTCTGTGTGTAATCAAAGTAACTGTGTACACATTTGGCATGTAATTACGTTTCTAAATTGATTAAAATCCAGCCCTGAAACGATTGCGAGCGAAGGCTTGGCTCCAATGATTAGTTCTTAAAACTTCTTTCACAAGCTTGAGCAAATAACACATTTGCCAAAAAATGCTGCCAACTGTGAAAGTTAATTATGATAAATGTAACACAGTTCTCTCATCACCAGTGTACAGAGAAAGGCTTTTGCCTCTCCTCACTTTATTGTCCATCAGGACAAAGATGGCGCTTCAGGAATTTTCCCTTTAACAAGGACAGATATGCCATGAGTGACAGTTAAATTTGTTGGAGGTATTAAATTGCTAATGCTAATGCATTTTACAATCTTCTGAACTGATTTAATATATTAGACTGTCACTCAAAGTCTTAATAAACAATTCCACACTCTTAGTTTAAAATCATCCTGTCAGACCTGGATGTTTTCTCAATTGGCCTCCATTGTTAATGTGAGAGTAGTTTACAAACAAATGACTTTTTTTCTTCATAGGTTGGTTCATATGAAATTTTAATGGGTGTTTCTCTTGTTTCTCTTTTTTATTTATTATGAAACAGCTGTGCCAGCGCTTAATGGGGTGGATTTGTGCTTTAAAGCACCTGTGCTTGTAGCTAAACTTCTCCCTCTCTTGCAGATAATCTCTCACTTATTCATATTTGAATAGATCTTTCTTCTCATTTTAGAGTATTGCAAACTCAGCCTTGTGAAACTTAATATACTTTTGAAGAATGATTTCATTATGTTTATTGTAATATAGTGTAATTCCTCCATGGAGTGCCACTTTTGCTTCAGAGACCCATCAGAAGCTCAACAAGTATCAAAGTTTCATGTCTGAAGATGTGAAAAACACAGGTACTCATTACAGTTAATAGACTGTCAGAGGAAAGTCATTACAAATAAAATATCAGATTTTGTAGGGAAAAAAAAGAGAAATGATGACTTCATTTTGCTGAAGTAAATTTATGAAGGAAACAACCATATTTTTGATTTTGAGGCTCTCAAATATGGGAGCAGCACTGGCATCAAAGGGTTTGGATTGTTGTTTGGATAAGTATCCAGATTTTGATACTTTTGCTGTCTGAGTGTTAAATCAATATCAGATTGCTGCCAAAGAAAAACTCGTGGAGAATTCTACCTCAAACTGGTATTAATAAAACCTCCTTCTGTTTTGTTTGTTTTTCCTTATTTGTGTGATGGTGGTAGATTTCTTCTGTGAATGGATGCATAAATTATTTGTAGTAGGATATAAAATCACGGTGACAAACACAAATTGTTCTGACAGCTCATTCCATAATGTGTTGCTATTCATTTAAGAAAGCCTCATCTCCAACCCTCACAATTTTCATTATAGAATTTCTTAACTTAGTTATCCTGAGAGTATTCCCTAGGGCAAATATCTCTTTTTCTCACAGCTAGCTTTCAGGATTTGGACCAGGGCTGTGAGTGGATCACAGAAGAAACAGGACCAGTCAAGACCAGCAAGTTTAATGAAATATCAGTAACTCAGACACCAGAGGATGTGTGTTTTTATTTGATGAACAGGATCAAACCTCCATTTTACTAATACGTGTAATTAACCCAAGTGTCCACATGTGAAATTACCTGGTAATTACCAGGTCATTTATTCAGAGGAGTAAAACTATAGTGTTTAAACTGAGTTTCTTCCCGGCCTAGGATCCTTTCGTTTACCAGGACTTGTCCTACCTCTGTCCCACAGCCTATCTTGCAAGGTTTCTGATGCTGCCAAAAACCAGTTTGTCTTAGTCCAGTGAATTGCTATTTTTTATGTTATTGTTTACTTGCTTACAACACAGTAAAATCAATATAAAAATATTAAACAGCAGAAAAATCGAGGATATTGGGCTGATTCAGTCTTTTGTTGTGATAAGTCTGTAGGAAGGTATGTGCAATGCAATATTCCTACTTCTTGTTTAATTTGCCCAATAAAAATACTGTAATGAAAAGATATTGTCCCTTCCTGAAACTCCGGTTTTTCTCCATATTTAGATCATAATGGCTATAATATATATGAAATATTTGGATCCTTAGGTCAATGGGCATTGAAAACTGAGGACCAGCTCTTCCAGTTTGTGTTAGAGAGTCAGCACCACTGGAGCTGCATCAGACTCTGCAAACTGAGGATCTGTCTGTCTGTCTGTCTGTCTATTTGTACACCTACTAGGCTTCTCCAAAAACTGAACTGATGACTTAAATCCAATGTGGAACTAGAGTCTTAGCAAATATGACACAGCTGGCCTTTTCCAGAACTGTGCAAACATCAAATAAATAAAGTACTTTTTAAAGGTTCTGATTTGCTTTTTCTTTCTTACATTAACATTTCTGAGCTTGTCATACCAACTTCTGAGCTGTCATATCTGGCTGAATCACATCATTTTAATATAATCATATGAAGTAAAACACAGCATTCCTGATATTACTGGACAAGATGTTTTTGTAAGTGTTGTGTTTTTTGGGTTTGGTGGGATTTTTATGAAGGGCACAGTCTCCCTTCTTAAAGGTGGTCTCCCAACCAGCTATCATTGGTTCCGGGTTTTTCCTGATGTATGACATGAGCAGTAAAGATTCTGACAGCGGGTAGTGGGAAATTGTGTGATCCTGGATGCAGGAATAGGTGGTCTGGACAGGCAGACCAGTCAATGATATTTGTTGACCACCCAATACACACAGACATATTTTTCTGTGTTTGGATAACTGCAATCCAGCCTACTTGCTCCAGATGAGGATTTAAGGTCTTCCTTTCTGCGGGACAAAGCATCCTTCACCTCCTACCTTTCCAGGAGCCAGTAAGGTTTTCTTTGAACGACTGGCTTTAATTATGACTGATTTTGCCTTTGCCACCACAGACTCAGTTTCAGAGAGCTGAGAAGCTGCAAGTGATTTTAACCCCTGTCTGTCATCCCTGTGATTAGATCCAGTGCACCTGGAATGGCCAGAGGTCAGTTCTTACTCCTGACCTGCTCCACTGCAAGCTGACAGTTTTTAAGCCTTGGTAGGAAGTGTTAGACCTTACATGCTTTAGAGATCAAGATAATTTTATGTTAAAAGATGAAATGCCATAAATGTACTTTAGAAAACTCGTGAACTTCATGCCAAGAATGTGTTTTTGATGAAACAGGTATTTGTCTAATGAATATTATTCCAGGAGCAGTTACAGAAAAGATAGTGACAGGCACAAATGTAAGAAATGGGCAGAAGCTGGCTGAGACAGAATAGAAAAATTCAATCAAGATAATACCTCTCTATTTTGAATGCTAGATTCCATTGTCCTGGTTCCCATTTTCTTCATTTCAGCATTACAAATTGAGAGAATTTTGATTTAAAAAAGAGGATGCCAAGTATTTCTTCGGTTAGATTTGCAATTCTATGAACCCCACACAGCATCTGTAGTAATAAAAGATAACAATTATGAACTGATATAATTCTCATTACGTGGCTGAGCTTGCATAAATTCCAAGCTGTAACAGCACTGGCCTGCCATTAGTGTGGGACATGGGGGAAGCTGCTGAAAATGAGCTCCTCACACGGTGGCTTTGTTGGGAGAGGAGCTGGAACAGCTTCCATGCCTCATTCCTTGTGGGAACAATCCTGCAGCCTCGCTCCGTGCAGAAATCCCAGGGAAGTCCTTGAGCAGGAGCATAATTGGGCCCTGGTGCCCAGTTGAGCACATTTGTTTTCATTACCGTGTTTACAGCCTCTGTTTCGGAGGTGCCACCGACGCGCCGCTCCACGGCTCCAAACCCGCAATGCGACGGCAATCATTTATATTTCTTCTTGAAACAATCATTTAGCAATTATTTTTCCCCTTGTGTGTGTGTTTTTAGGGAGTACCTCTGCCACAGTCCAGAACAGAATTCAGAGTCAGCGCTTTCTCACAGCATTTAAAACCTCTGGTGCTTGTATACCTTTATGAAGTGGCAAAACTGGGTTCTCCTCTCAGACTTTGCAGGCAGCTGAAAATAATAAGCACACTTTTCCACAGAGAAGTCTTTTTTTACACAAAATCATTGCTAAGTTTACTAGAAATTATGGTTGGCAGTTCAGTAGACTTTTCTGGTTTTAAGCACGACAATTTTTATCTTGGTTTTTTTTTCCTTTAAAGGAAGTGGATACTAAAAATTACATTTAGCAGTTCTTCATATGCATTCCGTGCAAAATCTTCAAACATAGACTTTGAAAATCTCACTAGTGAGTGTTAAGGGAAAGTGACTTATCCCACATCTTTCTTTTACTGAAGAATAACCCATATATTATTATGATGATTATTTTTGATTGAATCAGTAGTTAATGAGAAATATTTGCAGATGGCACACAACAAATCAATATCTTTGTTTCTCCTGCTAATCTTCACTCTATAGATAATCAGCCCTTAGAGGACTGAGAATTTGAGACTATTAGAAGATAAGGATGAAGCCCTGACAGCTCAATCATTTCCTCATGCAAAAATATGTTAGGTCATTTTTTGCATGTGAAATACGATAGGGATATATCATCAACATTTGATAAATAGAGAGGATTTTAAAAATTGCATCTGAAATACTTGACATTCAGCACGGTCTTTGAAAATGATAAAATCATAATTGTAAAAAAGACCCGCAGTGTTGCCAATCAGATCCTGGCTGTTCTGAGCACCCTGGCACATATATCTTACTGTCCCCCTGCAGAAGGAGGAATGAGCATAAAGAAAAGAGCAATTTTCCTGCCATAAATTGGAAAGTCTGCCAAGCAGCTATGTGATCTACCATCAATCAGTGTTAAATTCTCCTTAGCTGCAGAAAACTCAAGAACTAACTATTACTGAGAGATTTCACATGGTGACTAATGGTATATGACAAACACATTTAAAATCTGCATAGACCAGCATCAGTTTAAAATATAACATGAATAATAAACAATCCTAAAGATATCCCAGTGTGCAAAATAAGACATAATGTCCTCAGACACATATTGTACATAGGAGATTACCATTCTAGGAGTGCACTCAATATCAATACAGCACCAAGTCATGTACAGAGCACGACTTTATTTGGAATAGCATCGTTCATGCAATGTATGCTGCAATGTCGTGGGGCTGCACAGCAAGGTGGGGAGGTTATGGGATAAAGGGGAGATGACAGCTGAGTAAAACACTGGGCTGAATCCACAATGACTCTCCTCATACGAGGAGCCCCATTAAGTAATAGTGAAATCTTGAGGTGAGGAAGGTCCTCTCCTCCACCATGTGGTTACTGAAGCCACAACTAATGCATCTGTTCCAGATGGCGACTGTTCAGAGGAAGGGGAGACAGTGCTGTCCCTTGCATACTAATCTGATCATTTCTCAGTGCTAAGATTCTACTCATTTCTGTTTGGTTTTCCATTAAAAACATATTATTTAGTTGCATAGTATGGAAAAATATTTATAAGAAAGGAATATATTAGCTATTAAAGCTGCATGCAAGTCTAACTGAAGAACAGTTGGTAAAACTGGAGACATTTGTCCTAGATTTGCATTTTCAAGCAATCAGGACTTTTAAATTTATTTCAATTCAAGATTTGTATTTTTATTTAGAACATAAAGTCCGTCATTTTGACAATGGCCTTTGTGGACACTACGGTGTTTTGGGGTTTTTAATTTCTTTCTTTCTGACAAGAACAGGTTGCCAGAGAACTCAGAGGGAGCACCATTTTTTTATTTTATTGGGAATAAGGTCTGTATTTTGGGTTTGATCAAGCTGTGCAGGAACCATAACCACCCAGGGCAAAGGTGTCTTCCCTTTGAGAGGACACACACTCTGAAAGGAACAGAAATTGGTGAAGTCAGAGCACCCAGGGCAAGGCGTGTTATCCTGAGAGCACAGGATGTTCCAGTAATTACCAAAGCGAGATGGCAAACCACGAATATACGTAATGGTACCAAGTAGCTTCAGGCTGAAGTGCAGCTTCCCCAGTCCCAGCAGAAATAAAAGAACCTAGAGGGCAGTATGACAGAATAGTTTAAATGTGGTTAGGTGCAGCGTTTGTAAGGTGTGGTGTGATCTCCCAAATATTAGTCTGTCACCATGCCTCCTCATCCATCTTTTTGCCTTTCCAAATGTAAGTATTCACAGCCAGTTTGCTTAAAAACTTTAAATGCTGAGATTATCCACCTCTGAATTGTGACTTTCTGAATCTTTCAGGGATCACTTTATCTAATTTTGTCTCCTCTGAGCTCAGATATCTCATATTTAAATGTCATAAAGTGCTATATATGTTAAAGACAGAACAGTAGAGGCACAAGTTGGGAAGTCTGCTTCAATGAAAATCACAGGTAATACAATAAACACAAAAATACCTTGTGCTGGGGTTGCTCCTGTACTCTGTTTCTTGACCTTAATTCTACAAGAGCAAGCAGTCTGCACATAGAACTCAGAAAGCAGAGACTAGGGCAGTCTGAATAAACAAGAGTAATTAAATAATCATACCATTAGCCGAATTATAGTAATGTCTCAGTGATTTGACCCTACTTTAGAGCATCATTTCCATTTACAGAATTGCTAATGAGGAATCAGAACCAGGGCAAAAAGGATTTGGTGCCATTCTGATGAACTCTGTGCGAGCACAGAGTACCCATTTGGGATGTAGATGCAAGGAAAGAGGAGTTTGAAAATGATGTTGTCAGAAGAGATTCCAGGGCCCTGAATGCCATTAAAGACCTGCCTGTATTACTCCAGCACCTTGAGGAACTGAAGGTTATGGAACTTTATGTAGGGACAAGTACAGAAAAAAACATAGCCAAAATCCATTTCTGATAGCACACTAACTCAGTGTTGAAAGAAGCCATAAAGTTTATCAGATAAATTGTATTTCCAATTATTGACTTTTCCCAAAGGAAAAAAAAAAGAGAATATTTTTAAAAACTTAGACTAAAGTGAAGGAGTGAGTGTAGCAAGAGAGATGAGCAGGCAGGATATTTGCCATCTCTCCTTTGTGCTCTCCTCTACTGTTAAAAAAGGCCTCTGATGTGTTATCATCATATTATCTTCCATTGTTTTTAATAGGGTTTTTTATGAGTAAGGAATTTATGGTTGTATGCAAATATTCTGTGAAGCTAGCAGCAAAAGAAAGTACTATCTACACTGAAATTCACGTACTGACTAAAAAGCATTAACAATAGCAATTAACAAAAATGGAGATTGTGCTGTTTCCATCTCTATTTTGCAATACACAGCAAATGATAGTCACTCAGCAATCCATTAATTTGCTAACGTTCTTCAGCTAAAATATAGAAGTTCTATTTATTTTAAAGCATTTTTTATCAAAGGAGTCCAAACCCCCAAATCCTGTCTGCTAAATAATTAGAAATAATGAGAATTCACTCCCAGCCCTAAGCAAAGTGTTACTTCCCCAGGAAGAGTTCCAGGGAGGACTCAAGGGAGGCAGGTTGGATTTTGTTATGCCAGATGGTGTAAAAAGGAGCACTGTCAAGGCCACCAGCAGATTCAGGTGCTCCTCTCGTGCTGTCCTGATGTACAAATGGGACCCACTGCCCAGAGACCACTTTTTATTGTGGGACAGAGGGAAAGAAAGGGCAGAGGGGTGGTGGTGGAGAGACACAGGGCTACGGAGAGAACCTTCACCTCCCATCCTCTTTCTCCATAAACACAAGTAGAGGTGTGTGGAGGAAGCTTTTACATGTCTCTTCTCTGCAGCTCAAATATATTCATCAGCTGAACACATTTTTCATGAAATTCTGAACTCAGAGTATCGAATTGCACAAATACATTTTGCTTATTTTTAAATCATCAGTTCTGAGGGAAGTGTCTCCAGTTCTACTGAGCAATCAGAGAAATCTCCAGATCTCTGAGGATCATGACAGCCCTCTCTCCAACACTTTATGTACCTGTCTCATCTCTACCTATGGAGGAGCATCCAAGTGGATAAAAGTGTCTTCATCTCCTTTCTAAGTGACCTTGCAGATCCCATTACCCTAAATGAGATCACCCACTGCATACTGGCTTTTGGCAGCTGCAGCCCCAGCAGCAACACTTCCCAATGAAAGGAGCCTGTGGAAGAGAACAAGCCTGGGTTTGGAAGTTTTGAAGACGATCATAACGACATATGGTCTCTGAATTTGTGAATATGCCAGAGCCAGGCTGCCATAAGGACACATATCAAAAACCGGAAAAAGCCTCTGTGAAGAACGCACAATTTCATGTTCATTTTTATAATACGCTGCCAGTGTTTACACAGAAGCCTCTCATCCACGAAAGTGAAGTTTATTACTATCAATCACAGAAACAGCAAACAAAAATGCTGAGATTTTATGTACAATGCTCAAGTCTGAGGGATTTACCACTTCTGTAGGCAGCAGCAGTTATTTTACTGACAAATGGTGTCATTGGGAATATGTTGATCATCTGGCAATGTTGTAACATTCATAAAATATCAGCATCTCAGCTGAGAAACAGCCACAACAACACAATAGGGCAGATTTTCCTTTGCACTTATTTAAATATTTATGCTGGGGTACCTGTTGCCGCTGGGGACAGCCCCTTTTGTGCAGAGCAGGACACTAATCCATGAATGAAATTCCAAGATTACTGTCAGTGCAAAGTCCAATTGTCAGCAAGAGCAGATTTTATGCTCCCCGTGCCTTTCCCTGGTCAAGAAGGTGCCGTGGATGCAACTGTGCTTTGTGCACTTTGAAAGAATTTGAGAAAATATTAAAAAAAAAGCTTCAACTGCTATCTTACTGCAAAGGCCAGCAGATACCCGAAGCTCCCATATGGTGAGTGAAGAAAGAGAGACACCTTCAGAAAGTGGTGAAACTACCTCAGGCCTGAACTCTGCTTTGAAGATGTCTGGCTCTTTCCTTTGTGTCCAAGAGTCCTTGCTGAAACATTCATGGTACTTGTAGAAGGTTGGGGTTAATCTAGAACTTTGTTCTTGAGATAACATCATGAACAAGGTCTCACCAAAACCCAGGAAATGAATGGATATGACAGCTGGCATCACTTCAGTCTGGGTTTAAAGCACCACCTGCAAGTGAAAATTCTGGATTAAAGGCCTTTCTTTTAAAGGAGCAGTAGGCACAAGTAGGGGATGGCAGCTTCTATCAGAATGCACTAATCACGTGGCTGTAGGGTAATCTGCATTCTTGTTCTCTTTTTCTGGGACTTACCGAGTATTTAATTATTCTGTGTAAAGTAAAATAGCCTCAACAGAATGGAGACTAAGATGAAAATCAATCCTGTAAGTCCTTAATGGTAAGGTAGGTTCAAATGTTGTCAGGCAGAGGCAGAAACTGAAATTAGAGCTGCTAGGAATGGATCAGTTATCTCAGTTATCTGGTCAGCTCAGTTAAGTGGAGAGCTATGGAGAGCTCTCACCCTTTTCTGAAAGCACCTAAGGGATCACTTCAAAGAAAGGAACATCTCTTTTTTGGGGGAATTCAACTAGGTTCTGGCTTTCCTTTCAACTAGGGGAAAATGTGTTGGAAATATCTTTTATGACCCATCCGAGTTTGCCAACACAAAACAAGAAGCACCATACGGTGTCCAGATAACTCAGATCTGTAACAGATTTTGTTATCTCTGAGGGCAGTTCTGGGGCAGCCAAATGTTTGATAAGCACTCATGCATTTCCAGGTTGGGCTGCAGAGCTGTGCATGTCACTTCTTGGCTCTGCAGGTGATGACCTCTCTTTCAAGAGGCAGTTTTGTGTTTGCCACAAGCAAAGCAGGTAGGGACTGGCTGGAGATGTCTACCAAAACCAGTAGCAGCATATCCAGCGCTTTCTTAATCAGTAGATATGCCCAGAGATGTAATGAGAAGGGAGAGGAGCAGACATCTCTCAGCTGCCAGCACGATGGCCAGCAAGGCTGGCTCTTCTCCTGGTCCCTCCTCGCAGCTCTGAGAGGGCCCTGCTGGCTCTGCTCTGGAGGTATCTGCTTCCCAATTTATCTGACAGGTGGTTAGCTATTAACATGAATAAAAGTTGTGACCTGTCTGCCACTTCCAATAACTCAAGTGCTGTATCCCCAATCTGTCATGTCCTTGGCAGCCCTTTTGTTTATTAGGAAATGAATTATTCATTAGGAAAATTTGTTATAAAAATGTGCCTTAATTTTCATCATTTTCACTGTAATCCACTCTCATCCCTTCAGTGGCACTTTCCTGTGCTGTAGCCCGGCTGTTCCAGGGCCTGGGTGGTGGCTTGGCTGACACAGCACTGCATGGCACAGGAGGGAGGGCACTTTGTCACTGGCTTGTGCAAGTTCAAGACGTGCAGGGATAAAACACGTTGTACAACTAAATCCTTTCAGGATGGTGAAGTGGGTGAGAGGAAAAATGGGAGGAGACAAATAAACATGCATTTGCCATACACTATAGCCAAATAAACCCTGCCCGTTTAAATCTAAAGGAAAAATAACACCTCTGGGAGTTTAGAGAGGCACAGTGACTCACACACACTTTTCTGAGGCTGCTTACTCATTGCTCCTTACTCAAAATGGCCTTCTCCTTTCTTCCTCTCTCCACTGCAAAAATTGATTTATCCCTAACAAGGAATAATGACTTCCTTCTTTCCCACAACCAAAGAACACCTGTGTTTATACTCCATTTGCTGTATAAAATTTAGTCTTAGAATTTTTAAAGGCTCACTAAAACACTGGTTCTTACAACAGCAGCAGCAGCCCTTGAACCAGTTGCTCACCCTCCATCCTTTCTGGAACCAGTAAAAGGTCCTAAAGAAATACACTGAGCACAGGTCGTGTTTCCATGAGTTAGCATTGGGGTAGCCATGCTGTCCTCATGTTAGGGTGGAAATTTCTTATGTAAATTGGACTGCAATGCTCATAACACCTGTTACTATGGCAGCATTTATCCAGGTTAATAAAACAGCAAAGTCACTAATAAGATATCATTGTATAATGTTGAAAAAGGAAATTACCATCATAAAATTTCATCAAATAGACGTGATGGAAATTAGGAAGCAACTCTTACACACCAGAGGTGGACAGATAAACAAGGATATGTTTGCAAGGCTGATTCTGCTGTGTGTGGGATCAGATGGAGCGGAACGGCCCTGCCGTCAAAGTTATTCCAACCCAAGTTTCCTTCCCAAGCAGCATCTATCTTCCACGCAGCTCAGATCACATTATTTTAACCTCAGAGTTCACCCTTTGGATTGATAAGTCTGCCTACCTGAGGGGCTTGGAAGGGGAGTAATTTGTTGTAACCATCTTCTAGACAGTTTTTGTAACAGTCTTTTACACAGGTGAACTCTGTACTCTGTACATTTTTCACTCCTGTGCTGTCCATTTGTTTGCTCCCGTTTTCCAAGTTTGTGTGGCTTTTCAAAGGAAGTGTCAGAGACTAATGGCACAAGTCCTTGCTAATTACTGCTAAAACTCCCATGTCTAAAGTCAGTTAAGGCACAGAAAACTTGTGGGACATGAGACAAATTAAGAGGTAAATCTGCCAGATCTTAATTGAGAGGTATTTTTTTTTCCTGCAGGCTTTGCTGTGCTTTACCTGAATTCTGGAGGACAAAATTTCCAGTGGCTGTGCAAACTGTCACACTGAGAAAGATCATCTGTTGCACTCCAGTCTTCAGCTCCACAAAATAGCAGCCCATTTCTCATGATTGCAGCTTTGTGTTAGCTGCGCAGGGGAGATGTTCTTCTGGCACATTATTCAGGAAGGTGTTACTGGACAGGTAAGAAGGTTGAGGTTAAATTCAGAGTTAAAGGAAGAGAGAGAGAGGCAGAAACTTTTTCATACCAGTTGTATAAAGAACCCAAAAACTCATTTGACGTTAGATGAATGGAAAAAGAAGAAAGTTAAAAGGATGTAGGATAGAAATGCAGTTCTCAAGTATTGTTCCTGCTCAGCCTAAGCACTGTAAATGCATGTCAATTGTCAATTAACCTTGCCTGTTTAAATACAGAGATGGACAGATGACTCTTCTTTAATTTCTCCTTTTTTCCCTGGTTCAATTTCAGAAGCTGATTTTCAATGTATGAACATAATGGGAAGTACATGGGGACAAACCTAAGGTCTTCCTAACCTGGTGTCCCATCCCTGCAAGCAGCTGACACAGAGCAGGCTCACAGCAGTGCTCTCCCTGGTATTTTTCAGTCTCAAATGATTTTAGCTCAGGAGTGTCCTGCAACAGGCGTCTACTGCATTCAATAAACTTGTATCATTTTTTTATCCCACATTCTTTGCCTGTTGCCTTTAACATCCATTCAAATGTTTAGCTTCCCTTTGGATGCTGTAATTTCCCATCCAGAGCAGTGTCTGGACAATAGTCTGGCATGGATAAAGCAAGAGCACGGCCTCAGCCTCACCTGTTTTGTGGGAGGAGAGAATCTGAGGAGAATTCCTGCAGCTATTGCTGCATGGGGGAGCCAGCTGCACCTTGTCCCCAAGTCAGTCTTGGCTACATGTGAAGAAAATAACCTTAAACAGAGGAACAAAGGAAGACAACAGTGGAAAGGTGATGTATTTTCTAGGAGGCTGCAGATCAGGTCACAGGTAAAGAATAAACAAAGAATAATCAAGCACCAAAAACATGCTTCAAAACTTACCAGATGGCACCAGCTGTAACTTAACTTTTCAGCAGTCCTGCCAAGAGCTGAAGTGAATGCAACACAGTACAATATCATTTGTAGAAAAACACAAAGCCAGAGAATTCCTGCCGTAATTGTTCCATGATTCAGCAATTCACCCAGCTAACTGCTCCCAATCACACATAAACTCCAATAAATTTGAGGAGAGATTCACACACATGCCATATGTTAAGATGGATGCAAAACCCCAAGGATATCATTGGGAAGCTCACAACGCCTGTGCAGACCCCAAGAAGGAAAAGAGTGAATACCAATTTGCAATACGTGTTTTTAAGAGGAAGGGCATGGGGAGTAGGGTTTTTAAGCTCACGATTAACTTGCAGCAAGCAAATGCACAGCTCTTCCCCCCCAGGATTGCCATAAAGTCAGTGAAGCAGCTGCCTAATCCATGGGCAGAGACAAAACAGGAAACTTTAAAAATTAGACAGGTTAATACTCCAGATTTGTGTAGCCAGCCACCTGAGGGGCCACTCAGGGGACACTTTTCTTCCTCAGCACACAACACTCTGCAGAACCCAAGGCCAAATCCAAACCTGAGCTACACTTTGAAAAATGAGGATTCACCACTTTTGGCTCCTTTGAGCACTCTTTACCTACAGTGGCATCACAGGTCAGAACCTGGCCCCTCACTGTTTAGTACCCGCTCGGATTTAGACAGTAAATGAGCTTTAGCTGAGGACAAGAGCTATTAATTACCACCTTTGTTCACACAGAAAGGCTGATAAATGCCTTTGTGCATTTACGTGCAAGATAATGCAGCTAAAAAGTATTCAGCATGTGCATAAAACTGCAGAGAGGGATAGCAGATGACTTTAAATTCCTTCTTAATAATTATAATTAAGCATACAACTATATTATGATATACAGTGTATTATTTCCCTGTTTTTCTCTTTCCTCAGTTTTTTACAAAAGCTTAAGGCAATAATTGTTCTTTGGATGCGTGCATTAAATGTTACCAGCAGTTTGTTTTTGAGACTATACATTCCCTGCAGAGTCTTCAACACCAGATTTTTTAAAAAGCAATATAAAATAATTATAAATTCCCTATGTAATTAAGTTCATTATAGCAATATTCTCAGCTAATCTTAGTCCTCTGTTAGCCATCTTGCTTTTCATGTTTCAGGTTCTGAATTTTGTTTAAATTCTTTTAATGGGGAAGGGGCAGCTTTTTCTCAGAGTATTGCATGGAATAAAAGATGGAGGAAGAACATTCATTGTTAACTACTGGTTTCAGAGGAAGCATACTTCAGCTGCAAAACTCTGATGGTAATTCACACCTTCATGTGGTAAGTGCAATTCTGCTGAAAGAAAGTCTAATATTTTTTTAATTCTCCTTTTCTCATCCCTTTACAGGTGATTGTGAGACTCTCAGAGATGGTGACCAACAACTTGAAACCACCGCTGGTCCAAACTCCGGTTTTTTGGAATGCTCGCTACTTTCCCTTTTCTTCCAAGACCCAAGCTCTGGTTGCATCCCTAATTTCACTGACAACAGGAAAAAGGAGTATTCATTACTGTACTTGGTGTACTAGCATTTTTAAAGCTCTGTTGGAAATGCAAAAACCGTCTTTTATTAATAACTAAATTCAGCCACCAAATAAATACAAAGGAGAACATTCTGACTTAAAAATTGCTAACCCTGCAACTCTCCCAGCAGGAATTCCAGCAAAGACACACACAGTGGAGCCCAGGAAAGCGAGAGGTGCTCTGTAATGAGGACACTCTCAGATTGCAAGGTAAGACATGGCACTCTCAGCTATTCAGAAGCAATTAACCTTTTTTTGTGGATACTGAGCTGGTCAGACCTGTTCTTCCCATTTGGGCAGAGGGGACTGGGCACTGACCTGTCTGTAGCAGCACGTGGGCTCCAGGAAAACCTCTCCAAATATTCTGCATTACCCTTTGCCTATATTTCCTCTTGTGAGAAATGGAAATGTGTAAAGACGCAGGACAGGGTCTGCAAACATCACAAGAGCATGAGGAAACGGGAGTCAGCCAGCCAGGGCCAGATCTCTGCTTCATTTAAATAAAGCAGCTGATCCCTCAAGCTATTATGACCTGATGTTATTCAGAATCTGCCAAACCAAAAAAAAAGGGAAACAACTCAAACTGGAAATATAAAAGATTAGACACAATCAGGCTCCATTGCTCCAATTTTTACCAAAACTACTCTTTAAGTCATGCTCCAGACCTAATGTGATTGCCACTTGTCAATCCGCTGCTTTTTGAGGTTGAATTCCCTGAGTACAGAAACTCCTGTAAGCTGGGAAACACCTCCAACGTGGAGAAATAAAACAAGATCTGGGCTTTCATTCAGAGAGCTGTAGTTGGGCAAACTGCTGGCCAAAGACATGATTTAATTCTGACATTGTCATCCTGCCAGAGAGAAAGAGAAGCTAAAGGGCATAATATGGAGCCAGAGATTACCACTAAACTGACATTTTCTTGAATTAAGATGGACTAAATTTTTAAGTGGAAGAACCATTTTTGCAGTAGGACTGATAGAAAATATAACTCTCAAATTAGAGTGAGATACAAGAATGATGGGACTGCTTGAACCAAATTTCAAGTGCAGGATTGAAACCATATTTGTGGAAATTTAGGCCATTTATAAAAACATGAGTTGATATTCTTATTTAAGTAATATATCACTTGTTCTGTCTAGCAACCAGTACTTTGTCACCCTCTCCACTTTCAATCACAGGTAGAGCACTTGTCAGGAATCAAAATATTATCTGCACCTCCGAAAATGAAAAACAAAACAAGGGAATATTTATACTTCAAAAGCCCCTAAAAGACAAGTTTAAAAATGGCATTTATGGGCATAATTAAGCACAAACATTTTGCCATCAATACTGAACAGACCATCCCTGACATGACAAAATCAGTCTGTCATTCTACCTGTTGAAGAACACTGTCATAATGCTCAGGGTACAAGTGAATGCTCTTTATCTGCACATTCAGAAGCTGTCTGGGTGCAAGTTCCGTGATCAGCGCAGTTTCTGCTGTTCCAGGCAGGGTTCTGGTAAGAATGAAAGAGTATTAGAATGGTCACTATGCAATATCTTGCATCCTTCAAAATGAGAGCTCCTCTGGACAACATGAATGCATCCCACTGGTTTCCTTTCAAGAGGAAAGTTCACTGGAGCCTGGATTCTCTGAGACAGATTTAAAGTTGGATATGGGCAGAACTGATGCATCTAAATGTAAAATTCTATACCAGGAGTTTTTCATTCAGCTGCTACCCAACCCTGGAAATGCCTCATTTCTCCAGGTGGATCTCCTTCAAAACTTTCATTTCTTTCATTGCATGCCCAGAACTGCTGTGATTTGAGTTGTGGCCCTAAATTTCACATGAAGCCTCATCAAAATACAAACCCAATCTTTTTGCTTTGGCAAAGTCACACAGGGGATTGAAAATTCAGAGGCACCTCCAGAACCACCCAAGGAAGCCAACAGTGACTATTTCCTTCTAAAATGTGCTGATACACATGACATGCCCATGTTTTTATGGATGAGGCCACCACCAGCCTGGAGTTCCTTGGAGCAAAACAAAATGCTAAAGGAAATTGTTCAAGAAACTGAGATGACATTCTAAAAAGAAAATCATTGAAATGGTTTGCTATAATCAGGAAAAACAAATCCTTGTAGATTTTTACAGTTAATTGTTGCCACATTTCTGTTCAACATAACTGAAGCAGAAGTGTTTGCTTTTAGGGAATGTAATATTCCAATGGCCTGGAATAAAATCCTTCAAAATGTTTCTCTTGCAAACAATATGATTTATGTTCAGAAGCCATTCAAAATAAAGCCAAGTTTTCAATATCGAGTAGAAGTCAGGGGGTTTTGCACCATTCTTATTCTCTGTCCCTTAAAGAACTGCAGAAGTGTTACAGTTGTGAGAAGTGCCTTTAATTTCAGTGGATGGGAAGAGTTTACTACGGCAAATATGATTTGAGTGTTCCGACACTTTAATGCTCAGCTGTTTAGCTCAGAAGATTGACTGCGGCTGCTGGAGATTGCTCCTGCTCCACATTAATCCCTCCTTCCTCTGCTCCTTCCCTGAATTCTCCACACACCTATCCATCTTTCACTTGCAGGGGAGCCTTATACTAATTACACTTCTCAGAGCATTAAGAAGATCGAGATGGATTTATCGAGTGAGCGGGCTCAAGGAAAGAAACAGTTGGGAATGGCTTGCAGTTGTCAATTTTTTTCCAATTATTAAGAGTGTGTGATCAATTTGTTTCTCTGAATGTGCAGGTTGAATTCTCCAGAAGATTTTATAGGACATCTTAATGTCGTTGCCATCCTTGTAAAAAAACATAAACAAAAAGTAAAGAAAAATATCTTTAATAATGTAAATAAAAACCAATGTCACAACATAAATAAAAAGATGTGATAATAAAAAAACTTAATTTAACACGTCTGACTGCCTTCAGAAAAGCACAAATGCAGGTAAAATGGAATTTTTCCCATTTAATTATACAGATACAGAATTTGATTTCTTTCTTATGCCCACTGAGCAGAGAAGCATCATTGATTTATCTACCACTAAGCCACTGTTTGTAATACTTGGACCACAGTATCACAAGCTTCCTAAAATGTCCTAATAAGGATACCATTTTCCACAAATGAAGTTATTATTGTCTTGGAAAACAAACAACTTTTGTGATACTGATCTTTAGGACTTATTTTATCACAGGAATGGGAATTAGGTAACTATTTTATCCCTTGCAGGAGAATTATCCTCAGAAGCAGAACGAACCATTGAAAACTGACTATTTCACCCTTCTTTCTTTCACTCCAAAGCAGCGAAGTTTGGCACTGTTTGTGCTGTAAGGTGAACACCCAAGCCATGGAGCCGAAGTGACCGGAAAAGAGGAATGTGCCAAATGGACCAGTAAAATGGGATGTGAAATAAAAAAGATACTTCCAAATCAAGCTGAAATCACATGGGTAATTAAATACCTGTATGTACACAAATAGGAATATCTGGGTATCTGAATCGCATCCATCCACTGGGGTATTAATCACTTCACCTGAGCTTTATATGCAAAGAGAAATGGAAAACAAAAAGCTTGTACATCTACTTATGGTATTTGCAAACCTCATCCCAATACATCAGGAATATAAAGTTAATTCAGAGATATTTAAAATCTGTATCCACTTTAATCACTTTATATCAGCTCATATTATTTGTTGTTTTATTGCCCAAAGTTGAATGTGTCACTTGTGTACTATTTACAGTAACCAGAAACTTGTCATGTTTAGAAATATTAAAGTGTCCCAGAGCACATCTCTAATTGAATATTCTTTCTGATACTCATGAATGATTAATGGCAGGCCTGCAGCCACTTACTTCTGAATTGTAGATTCCTGAAAGAAAAAGAGGCTATGTTTTCCTGATTTACAAGGTCAGGTTCTGTGTGGCAATCAAACTCTGACCTAAGGAATGGCCATTCTCTGGGGACAGGCCTGCTTTACACCTGATCTGTGGCCTGACTGGGCAGGAAAATCATTCCAAAAAAACTCCCAAAAACCAAAAAATCCATGATGCTCCCACCACACAAAGGCAAAAGGTAAGCTGAATGCTATTAACAGGTGTGTTTTACACTGCCAATTAACATAGCTTTGATATACCAAGATGAGGAAAAATGCTGAAAAATTTGAGGGAAGCTTCAATAAAAGGGCATCAGCTGGACGCTAAGAGACCCAGATTGAACTGCTGTGTATCCTGTGAGCATTTTGACACCTCATTTCATCTGTTCCTTGTCCTCTCTTTGGGAGGGACAGCTGGCGTGGCCTTAAGGTTTCCTCATCACTTGCACTGAGCCCATTTTCTGAGTTCTGCTGACAAAATATGGGCTTCCTCAGTGAGATTTCCAGTGTGATACAGAAATTACTCTGTTGAATGTCACAGATAAAATGCTCTCTTGCCATTTCCCAGCTCAGCACAAACATGGAAGCACTGTGCCTGGCACAGATCTTCCTGGACATCAATATCTATCTCTTTTTCCTTGGACTTTTATATCCTCATTTGTAAGCTGCTGGGCAGGATGGTGAAGAAGGCAGCAGAGTACTCCGGACTCTAATACACAATGTGTTCTTCAAAGGAAGAGCCCTTTGTATTCCTGCTCCTCTACTCAGGTGAGACATTTGTACCCTTTCTGTCATCCCTTTCTGCAAAATGTATCAAAGCAAGGCTGTCCTATAGATGGAATGAATAAAAAAGGACTCATAGGATGGGAATACTGAGATGTGCACACAGAATAATTCAATTTCATAGAGTGACAGAATGGCCTGGGTAAGAAGAGACCTTAAAGCCCATCCAGTGCCACCCCTGCCATGGCAGGGACACCTCCCACTGTCCCAGGCTGCTCCCAGCCCCAGTGTCCAGCCTGGCCTTGGGCACTGCCAGGGATCCAGGGGCAGCCACAGCTGCTCTGGGCACCCTGGGCCAGGGCCTGCCCACCCTCCCAGGGAACAATTCCTGCCCAAGATCCCATCCAGCCCTGCCCTCTGGCACTGGGAAGCCATTCCCTGGGTCCTGGCCCTCCAGCCCTTGTCAGTTGTCTCTCTCCAACTTCACTTTAGAGGGGAATGTCATAACTTCACTTTAGGAAACAAAGAAAGTGAAAGGTTTGGTGAACTTTATGTTTATAGACAGACTCCAGAAATCTTACTAAATTATATCACCATGGGAATCTTTCATACAACTGAATGTCTGAACAGTAAGAACCCTTCAAAAACGCCAGCTTTACAAACTGTTTGCCACTGAGCCTAATTCCTGTCATGCCTTTAACGTGATCTTCAAGTACCCTAAAATGTTCCAGGTTGCTTTTCTTGAGCTTGCAATAAATGGGAGAGAAAGGACACTTAGATACTGACTTCCTGAGAACACTTTCCCTCTGTGAATGCATCACTGAGGCTATCATGTAAATGTTTAAATTTATGCTCTTTCTATTCAGAAGTTTGCTCAAGTCATGAAAAGGAGTTACCTTCTATGAACATCACTAAATGTATGAAAAAACAATTTGAGGCTTTTCCATTTGGCGAAGACAAAGGCACCACCACTGCTAAGAGCCTTAAGGAGTTTACGCCTGGAGGGCAAACATCCTCCACACAAATGATTTTAGGGAGCAAGATGTGTTTGACTACAATGCATTAACAAAACGAATATTTCTGAACTCAAACTTTTCATTTTGCTGTGGTCTGGAAATCCCACAAAATGTGGTGGATTTCTTTCCTTTTTCGGTTTTTTGGAGGTTTTTTGTTAAATTCTGGTACTTTCCACACTCTACAAGTCCAAGTACAAGCTGACAGTGGTTACAACTGCATGGTAAGCAATGTTTTTTACTGACAGAGTACTTCACTTACTAAGTGAAAGGGGTTTACTTTTTCATTTATGGCACTTTTAAATTCTCTAGTAAACTGTTGATTAACAAATAAGAGTAAACATAGCTCAGGAGCCATCTAGGCCTCACAGGAAATTCCCAGAAATGCTGCAGAAGAAGCCCACTCCTTGTAAGGTGACCACAAACACGCTGCCTTCCTGCACATTTTTATTCCCATCCCCTTAACAGGGTACAGCAGGTAAATCTAGAATTATAATTCTACAAGCAATCTTGTTATTTTTAAGCCTGAAAAGTATTTAATCAAATCTAATTTAAACAATATTAGATATGTGTGGTAGCAAATTCCAAAAATTAATCTCCTCTCAAGATCCATTCTGCTGAAGTAGTGGCTTAAAGGTGTCAGATTAAAAAATGCTTTGCTAAAGCATTTGAAAATCTTCTTTTAATTTAGATGCGTATTTGTTCCATTGCCCTGTTTCTGATCTAGCTAGAATTATCACACAAATACAATAAAATCTGCACTTCATCTTGTTATGATCAGGGAATGTGTGTGCAAGAGAGACACAGGGAGAATGGTCTTGATCCCCTTAGGCTAAAGTACATTCCCTAACATTTATTAGGCCTTTATAATGTACTTTGCTGGATTTATTATCTCCACCTCCATCTAGTTCTGCTTGAAGAGAACAGTCCTAAAATTGCCCTTAAAAGAAGACAATCATTATTCTTAAAATAGAGCATCCTTTCACAGCAAATCAAAAGTGGAGAACAATAGCGAGGGGGCTGTCTTCCCAACCTTGCTGTGTGAAGTTTTCCTGCTGGAAGCTCTAAATGAAATAAAATTCAGCCTTTACAATGAGCCTTTACAGATAATAGCATTGGGCAAGGATTTTGTTGGGTAGCCTCTTTTTAACTTGTCTCTTACCAGGCTAAAGGAAGAAATAGCCTGGTTGAGGGAGAACTAACTTTATCCAGGTTACAAGCAAAGAACCACACCTAACAATCAGCAGAAGGCGGCAGTGACACAGAGCCTGAATTATTTCCTCAGCTCTCCACGAGGTGTTCTCTGAAGTGAACATGTCCCTTTCTTGCACCCCTGGGTAACCCAGCTGACTCACAGGGGAAAAAAGCCTGGGTCACTTTGTGACCTAACTCATTGTCATCAGGGCTTTCTGCCCTCCAAGACTCCTCAGGGTTTAGCTGAAAAGTCTCAAATTCAGTAATGAAGCCATGAACAAAAGCTCTGAGACTCTCTGAAGGAAGAAAAAATAACTGATCACACACAGGTTTAGTATTTACATGTCTAGGAATGTCAAAAATAGCTCTCCTCTGGAAGTAAAGTAAAAAATATAATTCAAATTAATTTGGGGTTGGTGGGGGGGGGGTTCAGATCAGTAGAAATGTAATTCATAGGAAATAACGGATTTTTTAGAGGTTCATTCTATGTTCACTCTCACTCTCTCCAGTGTTGAAAGAAATAAAGTAAATAAGTTTCTGCTCTTGGAAATTCTGGACTTCAACAGGTTTGCCCTGGAGCTTCTCAAAACTTACAAGTGTATTCTGTGAAAAGTCTCAGATTAATTCTCCTCTTGCTGACATGGTATCAGTCAGAAAGACTCATGCTGAAATCAGTGTGCCAGTGTCTTCCTACTGTCATCCCATTTCCACATTGTTCTCTTCATTTGATTTACCTTAAAAGCATGTGATAGAAAGTTTGACTAAAATATTAGTTTCGTTCCTTTCCTGCACTTTGCTCATGTGCAGCCACTCAAAAAAACTGCTAGCCAGTTCCCTGCAGGAAAGTTGTACACAGTCCAAAATCTAAGGGCAGTTAAAGATTCTCAGGTTCTGGTTTGAGCCAGGAAATCCGCATTTCCACATCCCAGTGCACTGGGTAGGTCATGCTGTCCTACATGATCTCAAGTTTCTGTTTGCACCAGCAGTCAATTCCCACAGATTTTTGGACCTAGGAATAGTCTCCAGAAACAGCACATTTGGAGTGCAGAAACATTAAAGAACTTCCTACGACCCCTAATTTTCATTGCTCTCATAATTGCTCTCACATTACCATGCCACATATCTCACCATTATCAAGTACATCTTCAAATTAGTTCAAAAACCTCCACTTGTAGTAGGTTACCTCCAGCCCTGCCTCTTCTAACAGAGGAGCTTTCTTTGGAATTCCAGCTCAGATTTATTCATGGCCCATGTAAACACACAGCAATGTCTATGCCTGAGGCAGCTCTTTTCATGCTGCTCATCCCTCTTTCAGCCAGATGATGGACTTACACATGATGTTAGAGATCATCTTTGGATTTACAAAAATAAAGTCCTTAAATATCAGGGAAGGGGAGGGGCCATGACTGTCTCAGCATCTTCACTTGCCAGAGATCATCAGAAAAATCAGACTCTCAAACTGTTATTAAAGCTGGCTTGATACTGGCAACTTCTTATATAGAGCAAAAGATTCAGGAGGTGAACTGACCCTTGGAAGTGAAGCTTGTTCCTCTCTCCCTCAGTGAGCAGCTAAAGAGTCAACAAAGAATGAGAGGAAAGGCACAGTGAGGCCAGGAGACGAGCGGAGGTGCCCCAGGCACAACAGGGGCCACACAAAACGAGTGCACAGTCCAGGTCCAGCAGTAGAGCAATGGCGAGGCTGCAGCATCCTCGAGTCCCACGATATTATCCAGGAATACCGGTGCATTTTTAGGCAGAAGTACATTTGGAAGGAGTATCTGCCATGGAGCCTTGACTAGCATATTGAAAGCATATGAGAGTTCTCTTGAGAGCTTTGAGAGTTCTGCTCAGCGAGGCTAAATGACATCTGGAGCCCCCACAAGCTGGTTCCTCGTGATTCCAATGCTGGCAAACTGTTCCCCCTAGAATTAGCTGCAGAAGCTCCAGAATTTACAGTCATTTTCCTTCCAGGCTACAGATAAATTGAAAATCTGAGAACTCTTTTCTTCTCTCAAGATTTCTCCTCAGAAATTCAGATTTCTTAGGAGAGGGTGAGGCTCACAGCAGGATGGGAACTGTGTGACATTCCTGGGGACAAATTCAGAGACAGGTAAGGGAAACAATGGTGAGTGGGATTCAGACACTTACGGGATTGGTATAAGGACAGAAATCCTGGCTGTGTACAGGAGCTAATATAAATTTAATCACTGATTCCAAAGGCCATGGCTTTTATCCAATGTCTGTGCCCCACCTAATTCCCAGATAAACCCTCAGAGGGAATCAGACTCTTCATAAACATCCTAACCTGTCTCAGAACAGGAAAATCCTCTGGAAGAAGCATGTCCTGGTGCACAGTGGCAGATGCAGCAGAGGACTGTTTTGTTAGCAGAGGAAATTTCTAGAGCTTTACTACTTCCCTTCTCTCCAGCTCCCATCTTTTGGTTCAATATAATGACCAAATTTGAATCCAAACAAGTTTGCATATTCTTGAATTTTCCATTCTGTCTTCAGTGTTGCTGCATTCCACGGAGGTCTCATCTTGCACTATGACACATTTATTACCAGATGATAATTGAAAAATAGAAGAAATGGCTTGGAGAGTAAATGGAAGAGAGGCAGATAATTTTAGGATTCAATTTTCTCTGCATTTTTTACTGGTAGGCATAGCATAATTCTGCAATAGAATCCAATCAGAAGTTCTCTTCTGCACTTGTCACATTTCAGTGAGCTAACAGTGGCATGTCAAAACAGCTACAAATCTGGAAGACTTGTTTTTGCTGGAATTAACAGAAGGACAACCAAAACTGTGAAGAACAAATATAAAGAGAATGCAAAAAAGTAATTGTTAAACAAGTAAAGGATTTCAATTATGCTTATTGCCACCTTAATTTGCTTTTCTTCCTGTGTAGCAAAACCCTCAATATCATATTATACACAATTAATTCAACTGCTGTAATGAAATTAAATAGATTTCTATAATTTGTATGTTGGAAGAAAACAGTAGCATTAATATTGCCTGTCATTCGGCAAACAGATAATAAAGCCCAAATCTAGTTAAGAAAACTCAATAAAATCTTTATGTGGTAACAATGAACTATGCAAGTGAGATGCTGTTTGCATGGACCAGGGTGAACTCAGTGAGCAGGGTACAAACAAACAGAAACTCCCAGTGTGGGTGGGGGGTTTTATTACAATTCCCCAAAGGGAACAGGGAAGAAAATCCACTTGCTTGTTTCTATCACAGGGAATTTCCCAGCAGACTTCAATTCACTGCCGCTTTATTAAGATTTTGAGGGAAGCTGGGCTTAGCTTTGCATGCCAGAGGGGTCTGCGCAGCCCTGGAGAGCAGGAGGCTGTGTCAGGATTTACCTGTGCAAGCCTGGCTGCTCTGGGAGATGAAGGGCGCCTGGAATAAGTCACACAGGATGCAAAGGCTCTGCACCATGAAACATAACTGTGGCATGGAAGCCTAAGTTTGTCCTCCCTCTTCCCTGCTCTGCTCTCAGCACACCCGTCCCCTGTTCCAGCACCCCCTGTGCGCCAGCTCCACCAGACAAGCCACAGCAAGGGTCTGGGCTTTCAAGAATTCACAAATCTGCAGCCCTTCCAAATCTCAGTAAAGACACTGAAAAATTCCGTCCACTGCTGGTGGGAGCCCAGAGAAGGCACCAGGATGAGCAGAGGGATGGAGCAGCTCTGCTGGGAGCAAAGGCTGGCAGAGCTGGGATGGTTCAGCCTGGAGAGGAGAAGCTCTGGGCTGAGCTCAGCGTGGCCTTGCAGGGCCTGAAGGAGCTGCAGGAAAGATGCAGAGAGACAATTGACAAGGGCTGGAGGGCCAGGGCCCAGGGAATGGCTTCCCAGTGCCAGAGGGCAGGGCTGGATGGGATCTTGGGCAGGAATTGTTCCCTGGGAGGGTGGGCAGGCCCTGGCCCAGGGTGCCCAGAGCAGCTGTGGCTGCCCCTGGATCCCTGGCAGTGCCCAAGGCCAGGCTGGACACTGGGGCTTGGAGCAGCCTGGGACAGTGGGAGGTGTCCCTGCCCACGGCAGGGGATTGGAATCAGGTGATCCTTAAGGTCTCTTCTCTACCTGGGCCATTCTGTGACTCTGCGGTTACTGATTTTCTGTATTTCGCTGTGTACATCCACTTCATATACAGACTCAAGGTACAGGCACTTTGATCATGGGATGGTGTGGCTTAGAAATGCAGAAATAAAATGATTTCAAGGAAGAAAAGGTCATCATTTAGAAATCCAGCTTGGGCTGCTTGCCAGCCATGTCTTATCCCAGGATTCCCTAGGCTCATCTATTCTTCATTTGCCTTTCCTATAATTCTACCTATGATCTCTCTTGTAAACATTTAGAGCAGACATTTCAGAAGCTTCATATTTTCTTTAACAAATGGTTTATATCATCTTTGTGAAGAGTGCTACATAATGATGCAACATCATACATTAATATTTAAAACTGAATGAAATAACACCTCAACAAGGATAATTTTTTCCTCAGTTTGCTAGCTGTCTTAAATTTATTTGTGCAATGAATTAGAACAAGGAAACCACAGAGATAAAGTTTCCTTGCATTTTTATGAATAGACAGCAAATTCATTTTTAGAAGAAATATTTGCATAAATGTCATTTTTTAACTTCTGAAAGGGCACCTGTTTCAACAAATTATAATCTGAAGCTCATTAGATGATTAGATGTTCTAGAAATATGATTTATAGGCCAGATCTCCCAATCAAGAGAGAAAAACAACACTGTATGAAATATATTCTTGAACAAAATTCAGCAGAATTGTAAAACGCAGAAATTGAATATTCCATAATTGCTGTTACAAGCAGATACCACTTTCAAAGGGAGCACTGCAGAAGCAGTGAGCAGAAATAAAATTCAACAAATGGCACAAAATGCAAATTGCGAACCAGAAGCGGATTGGGGGTGACATCCTGTGTCAGGCAATGGCAAGTTGTACATCAGGAGCCTCTGTGGGCACGTTCCTGGGGCTCCCCGGCTTTGGGATCACTCCTGGAGCCGTGGGATTGTGTTCAGTGAGGGATAACACTGGCACTGAGGTGCTGCAGGAGGTACTGCCGTGGCCAGCTGGGCCAGCCCTTCCCCACAGGCCTGGCCGGACTCGCGCCGTCCCTCTGCTGAGCCGGCAGAACCGTGAGGCTTTTTCTGCGTGGTCACAGCTGTGTTTGCCTCACTCCGCGTCCAGAGGAGGGACCCTCTCGTGCTTTGCCTGCTGTCACCTTCTAATTCTGTCACATCTCGTTTCCTTGTTCTCCTCTCACAGGTCTCCCTGTTCCAGGACCTTTCCAGGAAGGGTCTGATGTTGTTTGCAGAGGTGCTGAGAATGCCCATGGTGATGGACACTTATTTTTATATGCAGACCTTCCAGAAATTTCTTATCACCCTTAACCCATTCCTCTCAATGCTTTGTATTTTTTTCCCTCTTGAATATTTAGAACACCAATTTTTCTTTTCATTTCCCTTAGGGTCCAGCAGGATCACTAAACCACAATTTACAGTTTCTGAAAACCAAAGGTACTTTCCTCCACTCTCACTTAGCTGCTTTGGGATTTGTAACTTATTACCTCCCTTTTTATTTTCTTACAAAAAGCAATGTGTCCCTTACATGATGGCCTACATAAAGCAGTTCTTTATAGACCTGGGGTCAGCATACAACTTTTTAGAAGGCATTCAAATTTGGCTTGGAAACTGAAATACTTGTATGCTTCATTTTTTAAAAAGGGAAAAAAGCATCAGTCCTCACTTCTAAAGGAAAATTGGCTCAAATCAACAAGGCCAGACTTGGAAGTTCAGAGAGCTTTGTGCCAGTAAAAATAAAAAAAAATCTCATCTCTTCTTTACTTTTGAAGAACTGAGCAAAGATCCCTCACAGAAGTTGACAGGGTCTGCATGAACTGGAGCCTATCAAAGTCTGTAGGATACTTCTATACTGTTGCTTGTCCTTATATATGCAATAGCACATTCCAGAAGTCTCAGCTATCGTCCTTGCAGTGGCACAAACCCTCTGAAGGTACAATCTAACTGGATAAAACAAATAAATCACAGAAAGGGATACACAGCGCTAGGGTGATGAAATGGCTTATCCAATATCATGCAAAATCAAGGGAAAAACTTAGCTTACTTGGATCCCACCCAGTTCAGTGCTCTGTTTAGTGGGCAATCCTGTCCTCCAACTTTTTCCAGCCCCTCTGGATTTACCACTACTTCACACACAGCTGTAATACACAAGGAGACTGCAACGTCCGTGTTCACTCCTTCATGATATAACTGAAATAAAGTAGGTTCCTTATCTTAACATCATGTTTAATGAGAGCTACACTTTAATATGCCTGATATTAAGTGCCAAATGACAGCAATAAGATGTGACAAATATATTTTGAGCCTGAGAGACAAGATTGTTCTATATGTCACCTGCAGTACTGTTATGCATAAGGATGCAAATAGTTGCTGACATTGGCTAACACATGGATGATACTTAGTAAAATTATGTCAAGGTAAATTTGATTAAGTGAGAGTGACACAGCCTGATTTATGGATTCCATTGACACGCTAGCTCTTCCCTGGCAGTGGGAATAATATTATTTATTTCTGCTGAATATAACTTTCCCCATTTACCACATTCTGACTTTTGTATTAAATGGGGTCCATTATAATATTATTTATATGACATCAGTACCTGGAAGGCCCAGTTAGGTCTTCTCTGGGGCATGCATAGTAAAGTACTACTGCCAACAATCGTTCGTTGCTGAAATACTCAAGTGAGGCAAAGGGAGGTTAAAACAAATGGATTTTCATGTTCTACAGTCAAAGACACACTGACATCTTCATGCATGATTTCTTCAACTGCACACATAGCTCTGGAAGACTTTTTCATCATGACTGACATGCAAGGTTCAATCTGTAACTGGTCTCGCTCCCTTTATTTTCCCTCTGTATCAGCACCAGTTTCTCTCTCCTGCAGCCTCCTGATGTTTCCCTCACACTGTGCGTCACCGCCTGGCGCTAAGGATGCCCCAGCCTGGGAAAAACACAACAGGGCGTGTTTTCTTATCACAAACAAACCTACTCCCAGATTCTGTTCCACTAAACAATTTTGAATGAGACCAAGCCGTGTTGTAACGTATTTTATGTTTATATGTGGGAAAGAAATAATCAGTACTGAACAGCATCTTAAACACAGCTCTAGAAGAATTTCACACGGTGGGGATTTTGGAGGTCTCTAATCCAGCCTTCTTCTCAAAGCAGGGCCATATTGCTGGACACAGCCCTCGAGGTCCCTCAGCAGAGCCAGCACAGGGGACGGGCACTGCCCTGGGCCTGCTCCCACCCCAGGGCTGGCACAGCCCAGGTGCCATCGGCCTCTTGCTCACCTGGGCACACCTGGGCTTGTGTCCAGCCCATGTCCCAGCACCCCCAGGGCATTTCTCACCAGCAGCTTTCCAGCCCCTCTGCCCCAGCCTGGAGCATTCATGGGGTTGTTGTGACCCCAGGGCAGGACTTGGCACTTGTCCCTCTTGTCCCTCACACCACCGGCCTCATCCCATGGATGCAGCCAGTCCAGATCCTTCTGCAGAGCCTGTAGAGATGGTGCAGTCTGTCAGTGTTAGTTCATTTCAGGTTGTTAAAATGGCACTTGACATCTTGGGCTGGTGCACACCCTCAAAAGAGTTCCCCCACTGGGATGGAATTTGGCAGTAGAGAATCATCCAGAACTTCCAGATGCTCTCTCCATCCAGACCCTGTCCTAAAGAGTGACAGGTTGAGGAGGAGTAACCACAGTTTAGCACTCTAAGAGCTCTGCTTGCTCTCACAGTGTGCAGGAGGGCAGGGGCAGCAATCATTAGCAAGAACCTCCAGAACAGAATGGCAGGCCTTGTGCTCCCGTGACAGCCTGCAAGTGGCACACGGAGCACAGAGCAACAGCAAATCTGTCCCATCACACCCACCGCAGACCTTTGACCTTTTAAAAAGAATGGATTTGGCAGGAAATGCTGGCCACTGCTGGTGCGCCAGCTATCAATATATTCTTAATAGAAATGGCTCCACCGGCAGCTGAGCCCACCCCTGCCAACACAGAGAACTGTGCAGCACTCCACCAACAAAAACCTGCTGTAAAAAATGTGCTGATACATATTGTAAATAAGTGGTTTAGTGGCAGCTGTCAGATTACCTCTGTTGCAAAGTTGCTCCTTTAAATTTACATCACTGTAATCACAAAAACTGTAATTAAAAGCCAAGTAAATTACTGTTTGCATTCCTAATGCAACAGCAATTTCAAAACAATGTATCAATATGGAGCAACAAAGAAATTGTCTGTTTTCAAAACCAGGGAGATTTTAGTCTATGATACATGTGTGTTTCCCAGCATGATCTTTCTTTTAATGACGCCTCATAGCAAAACAGTCCACTCTGCTTACTGATCATGTTAAGCTGTTGCCATGGAAATATGAAGACCCTATACTCAGATGTTAACTCTTGAAGCACAGCTTTACTTCTTTAATATCAATTTTTGTTTAAAAAGAGAGCTCTTGGCCATGCAGAATTCAGCTATTTTCCAGCTGTCTAGCAAAAGAGCTGTGCGAGGAAGACAATGGCAGGGGCTTGTTTCAAGGGTGATGTAAGGCAGTACAGCCATACAGAAATATCCCCTCACATCATTTCCCTGTGAATAGGGAATTATGAGAAAAGTGACAAACAGCTCCACAGACAATGTCAGAAGTACTTAATCAGCCAAGTTCATTAAGGAGGAGAAGAAATTGAGGTATGACTAAATACTGCTACAGCTTTGTCTAGCACCTTATTCCCTTATAGGGCTTAAAAGAATGATTACACTTTCTCCTTTCCCCCCACATCAAGTTTCTTCTAGGAACAAAAATCAAAGTCATAAGGAAACAATCACTTTAAGACCATTGCTCCTATTGTCTCTCTCTGGGTTTTTAGTGGGGGTTTTTTTGTTGTTTTGAGTTGAGGGGGGAGTGTTTTTTGGGTTGGGTTGACTATTTTTTTAAGAGGCTTTTGGTCATCAAGGCATTCAAACAAGAGCAGCTGTAAAAGGCTGCCTTGAAGTTGGGGAAATGAAAGACAACCAGGCTGTGATTCCAGCCACATCCCCTCCTGCCATCCTGCTGCCTCCAGAGGTTGTGCAGCTCCGCTCCAGCCAAGGCAGATATTTGGTTTTGAGAGCATGGCAAGGGAATTTGTACAGCAGCTAAATAAATTCCACTATTCAGACAACTTTTCTATCTAAATGACCAAAAATGGCGCAGTCATTTTACCTTTGTCCACAGCTCCTGCTTATTTCCAGACAGGTATTTCCAAAGAAATAATTCTCATGCATGCAAATGCAACTGAGTTGTGAGGGAAGTCATTCCAGACGTCCAGTTCCAGCCAGCTGGAGAACCACCTGACTCTCCAACACCGCCTTACAAAGGTACAGCTAATGCATCCTGCTCTTGGTAAGACATGCTGATCTACAGAGGTAATATTATTACAAACAATGCTTCAGCAGGCATTTTTCTAAGCATTGACAACATAAGAATAATAGCTTTGTATTCCTGGTACCTTTAATCATTTTTAACACTTTTGTTTGCCTGCGGTTCTTCCTTGCCTTACAAAAAGCAAGCACGTGCTCATATTACTTCAGTTAAACTTGCACTAACCAAATACCCAGATAATTCTGAAAATATGCATCAGCTTGGTGATTTATAAGTGAATTACACACCTACTGTATGTAGCAGGTATAAATCAATGCAGTAGTCCTCCTGATGCTCAGATAACTTGTTTTACAATCTTTATCTTCCTAAAGCTAAAGAACTTGATTTAGATGGCTCTAAAAGCTTAAATGAAATACAGCCCAGGCAGGTAGTTTCTAATAACATACATCAGAGCTTTATACATGGTAGGATGACTAAATCTCAAGTCTACACCTGTTTCCTGAGATAAATGCATTGCATTTCTCTTCAGCAGTGACAGAACGCAGGCCAGGCCTCTTGCTTTCTGCAAAGAAGCGCAAGTGCTTGTGATTTGGTGTTGGATACCTTTGAAAAACAGCAATACCTAGTGGGGTTGGCAACTGCACTGTGCCTTCACTATGATTGATGCCATCAATAGCCCAAACACAGCACCAGGGGCCAGCAACCCTCCTGTGCCCTGTAAACCTGGATTTGTCACTAATTCTCTCTGAAGACAGAGGCAAAGTGATGTGTGTGTCTCTGCAGCCCCCTGAGTGAGATAAGGGTCGATTACCTTGCACAAGTAGGTAGAGGTTTGGTTGGCTAAATAACGGTCTCAATAAATGTCAAGTGTCCTTAGAACACATCCCTGCTTCATGTGTATCAGCTGAAGATGACAAGCTCTAAAGGCACTCCCTGAAAAGACCTCTAAATATGTCAGTGGCTGCTGGCCCACTGCAAGCCCAGCTGAAAATCTGATGACTGCTTTTCTGTTATTTTAGTCATGTGTTTACTATTATTCTCATATTACATGGTTTAATGCTTTGTTGTGTTTCAGATATCTCATCCTTCCTCTCCCCAAGACACAAGAATGGTCCTACTTCCATCAAAGGTGAGTGACAGAAGATCTAAAAGGTCAAATTACTTGTGCAGCCATTATGAAGTCTGGCAAACCAGGGGCAGGAACTCAGATATTTCAAAAATTAGTCCAATTTATCAATCAGTTGTTAGATGTCATCCCTTTCCTGCGCTGTCATCCCCCGAAACCATCACAGAAATATTTGATAAGTATAGGAGGGCTATCACAGGAAGGATGAGACTGCAGTTTTAATAAGTATTTTTACATCCAACTGACACCCACTGGAGCTAAGGATCAGACCAATAAAAGCTGGAAGATGCATTCAAGTTTCTCAGCTGCTTTGCAACATTGTTAGAACTCATAAATTTGGCTTCTTAAACGTGTCTCTGAAAAAAAACTGATTTCTGCACTGCGAGCTTTTATGATCACTTAAAAATAAATCCAAATCACCTGACAGGTCACTAAATAGGCTATTAAATTTATCTGAAAATCCCATCCCACACGCTTAGATTTTCCTTTAGCATTCACCCCAGGGCCGCCCAGGTCAGCTCTGCAGTGGATGACCAGGTGTTTCGCTCCACGCCTGCAACTCCTTCGGGCCCCAGGAGAGCTCTGTCCCTCCCCTCTCCCTGAGACAAGTGCCAAAAATTCGGGATGTGGCTGGGCAGAGGCACAAACTCCACCAGCTGCAGCCTTTGGGGACCCTGGAGTCCATGTGACAGACACAGTGACAAGAAGGGGTGATGATATTAAGGCTACTTCCCAATGAAAGCGGTGTCATTTTTACTCAAAATAGTCTAGTAAAACAGAAGTGCTTAACAAGGGGCAAAATTTAAGACCTAAACTAAAAACCTGGGAGCCCTACTCATTAAAACATTAAAGTGAGGTGTCTTTAAAATGTCATTAAAACAATAGGATCCCAACTGATAACTGAAATATTTCATTTTGTCTGGGAGAAGTAATACAGAAATAAGGATTTCTCAGACCCCTGCATTATCTCACAAAAAGGGTTATTTACTGCAGAGGATGACCTAACATTTTGGCAGAAGTCATTGAAAATTCAGTCTATATGAACAAGAAGAGAACACAAATCCTTTTAAATATATTTAATTAACAAAAAAAACCTACCCCAAAATCTCATTTTGAAAATAAATCCTGCAGCAGCTCTAGCATACAAATCAATTACCACATATATTCCTTAAGAGTTAGTCTAGATGCCAAGTGAAAATCAATGTGATTATTTGACTTTACTATAGGACACCTCCAACTTTATGAAAGTTCAACGGAAATTTTGGTATTATTTGTACTTTCAGAGTCAAAAGAGATAAACCAAATATATTTGAATAGGATCCCATTATCAAGGAGTTAAACACAACTCAATGTAAATAAGTGAAATTAAAGATACATAGTGTCACCTAATCCTGGAATAATGCAAGTGGGAAGGGACAGGACCTCAGGTTAGTGAAAAAAAAAGCTTTCTGCTTTATTTTCTCCTTGCATGACTGAAAAATGAACAAAATCTATATGGGAAATTGTGAGAATTTCTCAGAATGAATAGATAACAGGCTTCCAAATTGAACCTTCTCATGTTCAGCTCTCACTCAGCCTGTGTTTGTTTTTAACTGAGGTGTGCAAAGGTCCTTTGGGTCAATATTTTCGGGAGAACAAGATACAGGTATCATGATACAAGGACAAGACTCTGCATAATCTCCGAGTCTAGAGGTGTCTTCAGTGAGAAGTAAAAATATTTTCATTTGCATTTTCAGGTCTCCCAAGTTGGAGGCCTGGAGAGATACTTAGGATATTTTATTTTAGAAAGAAGGTGTAGAATATACTTCCAAGGAATATTAAAATCAGGGATTTTATGGAAAGGATATAATTAAGCACACTAGCAGTAAGATAATGTGGATTGAGAAGCAGGTGGGTGCATATATCTGCAGGATTTTCCAACAAAGGAAAATATATTCCGAGTGAAATGCAAGTGACTGATGCAGACATGCCTTTATCCTCACCTGCACTTATCAGCTGCCAACATTTCAAATTGCACTGCTCTTACTCAAGTGAAACTTCGCCTCTTCTTCCACTGACTGAAGCTTATCTACAGCACCGAGACACAATGGGTCTGCTTGAAAGATGCAGATCCTCCTTTAACATTTCTTAATTCTGTTGGATTTAAGTCAAACCCTCAGGGTGAGCACCTGTTTTTAACAGCTCATCAAGAATGAAGCAACACCCCTGTGGCATCAGCAGACTGATATATGAACTGTGCAAAAGGCTGATATTGTGCCAGGGTGTTTAAGCAAAAAAAGGACAAATTTCCAAATGGTTTTTTGGGACAATTGACCAAGCCAGGCACCTCCTGAATGGACAGGGAATGTGCTCTGCAGTGAAAGGGAAATTAGCTCAAAAAGTGCCTGAGCAGCCTCGCCTGCAGCAGGAGGTCCACTCCAAAGCCTCTCCCATTGTCATTTATGAAATTCTTGGTTTGGCTTTTCGCTGAGTTAATTACCTAAAGTTCTGCCATTTATAAAATTATTCGTTGAACTTCTACAGGAATTAATTACCCTAATTGTTAAAAAACTGTTATTGTGTTCCAATTTATTATTAATCCTTGTTAAATACCCTCCACCTGTTATACTCTACAAGTTAATATAAATTCATTGTTTATACTCATTAAAAAGTCATTTAATGTTTTATAAGAAGTTAAAACTAATCTTGTTGGTGACTATATTAATGTATAATATTCCTTAGTTAAAAGAAATAAGTTTCGAGTAAATAATCCTTTTTAAGAGTCTCCCCCTCCAGGACTCTCAAGGAGCCCACAGAGGCAGCATATTAAAGGTAACTCAGACCCTTTCCAACGGTCACCATGGCAACCCTGCATATCAGTGAGGGACTTTTCCCGCCATCAGAAGAGATTACCTCACTCCTCCTGCAAGCCCTAGCAGCAAGCGAGCCATTGTCTGAAAGGACTGACGTCATAATTTATCCATCCAACCACCGGAGGCCATGGAGGCCGGACTGTGGGCGTGCCTGGGAGGGACGAGAGGGCTTAAAAGCTCCTGCACAGAGTGAGGAGCTGTCTTTTCTTTCCTTGAACTAACCTCGGAAGAGACGCAAGGCTCTAGCTCTTGGTCACCTTACCTCACTAGAGGCTCTGATAATTCAACTAGGCTTCGGACTAGCTGAAGCCACCACAGCATCTGGGCTTTGACCCTGAGACTCTTAGCTCGTTCAGCAAAAGAGTTCTCAATCCTCGCACCCGGGTTTTTACCTTATAATTTTATTTTACTATTTTTATTTTTATACTACCTTTTTTCTCAATTAATCTTTAATTAAATAAATTACCTTTTTATGGTAATTTCAAGAGTTGCTGCTTTTTGTAACACCAGTTAAACACCCTTCTGGGTCAGAAGGGCGAGGAGCCGGTTAGGAACCAGCCCCCTCCTCGTTGCCTGAACTGTACTTTGCTGGGAGTCTGCTTTTAAATTTTCATGCTGTGATTATTGAGAGGCAATCTGACAAGGCAGCACCTCTGCTTAAAAACCTCCCCATTTTTTGTGGTGTCCAGGCTGCAGCCTGCAGGCAGATCCTCAGGGGACAGAAAGTGAAAAGCACTCATCCTACCCCAAAGAGATGAGTCCCCCAGGAAAGGAATCGGGCACTGTCTGTCTTTCGTACCAGGAAGCAGAGGAACACCTTGAATGTGTAGCTTGGGCTCAGGGTTTCTTAGCCAGTGTACACACAGCTCCTGAAATACACCAGAGCTTAGTTCCTCAGCATTGCCTCATTTCTTGGCATCTGGAAAATGCAAATCCAGGCAATGTGCCTCTTTGGCACTGACCTCCAGGCTGTCAGCTTAAGTGTACCTGAGGTAAAGGTTTCCAAGAGCTGATAGCATATTACAGTAAGCAATACCTATGCTGTGGAGTTGCTTCGATGTTTTCAAATCACTTTGACACACTGGATAAAAGAATTTCCATAATTATAAATCAAAATACAATGGATTTCACTGGGTACTGCTTTAATTCAGGCATACAGCCTTTTCTCTGCTTGCTCTCTCCAGCACACCAGCTAGAGCTGTATAACACTGGAACTGAGCACAGCGCATCAGCGCAGCAGAACAGCAAAACTGTCTTAAACAACACAAGTAATTGCCTGTTTTGTATGGCAGACCAATAATGGGTACCATGGCCCACCTTACTCCCTCCTTTTAACTTGGGCAAGAACTGTATCTGCAGAGTGAACTGACATTTGCCTTGCATTTGCCTTTTTGCCCTGTTAATTTGATTGATGGAATGCATCCATCTCTTTCCTTCTGTTGCTGAAAAATACTGCAAGAATATGTCAAGGCGGATGCACTCTCAGTCAATCAGAGCAGATTTCTGCATATAACTTCCCTGACAATGCCTTGTTTGCCCTCTCCGCAAACTTGCCATGTTGGGAATATAGGCACAGGCAAATTAAAGTTTAATTATTCACTCAATCTATTAGGATGGAATTCAGGTTATTGCACAAGGCTGTGTGTGCCGTTTCAGCACATGACAAGGGAGGCTGCAGAAGTAGAAGTGGATTTGGCCAGATAAAATTACCCTGTCCAGAGATGTCTGCACAACAGAAGCTACTGTTTCTCTGCCCACATTTCTAATGGTTAAAGACTGTTTATTCTGGTGCAGATGATCCAGTGCACGAAGTGGGGCATCACTGAACACAAGGTCTCTACCAGAAGCCTCCACATTGCTCTAATGGTCAGAAGTTCTCACTGGTGGGAATTCAAACTGCTGACAGAAAATATCTGTCCCTGCATATTCCTCCTTCCTGCCTTCAAGCACATTCTACTTGCTTCCACATTCTCCCAGGGCAACTTCCATAACCTCTTCCTCACCCCCAAACTTCAGTCAGACTTGATTTCACAGCATTAATGAGAATATCCTGTTTTCAACAAAAAGCCTTTCAGGTTTAGATAGAAATGTTTCTTCTTCTGAGGAGTCCAACAATCTTTTGGAGACCTCCTCTTCCCTCATGGCTGACTTTTAACCACTTGGTCTGTTACGGCTCTGGACTTCCAGATGGTGCTGCAGAGGGCACTGATGGCCTGTTATCAGCCTGATAAAAATAGTAACATTTCCAAGTCATTCAGCTCTCCAAAATGTAACAGTGGATTGAGCCCTGTTTGTATGACTTGAGGCCTCAAGGCCATTCTGTTTCATGAGCCTTCAGCTGTTCAATTTTTGTGAAAGTCAATGGAATTACACCAGCATCAAACCAGTGCAATGGAGTGGTGAATTGGGCCCTTAGAGTTAAATTCAACATGGACAAAATGCAGCTTTGTAAGAGCTGGAGACTGACCATGGCAACTCCTACCACACCTGTAAGAACATTTGAACACCACCATTTATTATTTCTCAGACTTTGTCATCTCCCCTCAGATACATTTACCACGATATTCCCTAAAACCATTGACCAAAGCTGAGTACATATCAATAAAACACACAAGAGGTGTTTTAATTAGGACTGATCAGCAGTGGCCCTCTGTAATCTCTAACAGCAGCTTCATGTAGTGGTTGTAGTACAAGGGCAATGGGAAAGACAATAAAAACAATATTGCAGGTTTCAAATGACTTGTGCTGGAGGTAATATCTCAGATCATCACAGCTGAAAAAACATTTCGAAATTAAATATATTTCATAATTGACCTTTTATTCTTTGACATGGCTTTGCTGTGGTTCTGTATAGTGTAAGTATTTTATATGACACGGGTCTTTCCCAAATCGCATCTGTAGGTTTTTTGTTTTATTAAGGAGTTTTCCTGTGTGGTTCTGTACAGCAGCAATTATTTTGTGGGAAATGATAACATTAAAACAGAGAACTAAGAACTAGTTTAGACCCATCCCAAACAATTCTGCAACACTTCTTGAAGATTCGTAAAGTATCAGGCATGTACTGAACCCAAAGCAAGATGCAATAGAAGCAATTTCTTGTCTTGATCCTATTTGACCACACCACAGTGGCTTTCAAGTTAACATGTTATAAAAAGGAAGAATGTGATATATCCAGCTTAGAAATGCATGCACACATAAACAAGGAAATGCAGCTTCTTTTGTGCCCAGCTGGCCTGGCCTTACCTTTGTGAGCTTCTGAAAATCGTTAAGGACCCAATCTAAAAAATCCCCACTAAATTTTATTTGCTCTCTTGGAGGTTTGAAACATTCAACACACACTGACAGCCTCACTTAATGCCCCTGAAAATTAAGAGTTAAGAGTCTCACGCTGAGCATCCAGAAATAACAATCCTTAACCTGAAACAGGTACTTGAAAATGTACCTGCTGGCCTCCTGGGTTCATCAGATCTCCAAGTGAGGGATATGGAAATTGCACCAAGGATTTAAACACAAGTCTTCAGAACATGCCAGGACATTTCTGCTTGTACGCAACAAACTCATACAATGTAATTTTAGTGGCACAGCAGGGTGCTAATATTGCTTCTTTCCTTTAAAAATAAACAGAAAACAAATATAAAAGTGTTGAATAAACATTAAAACAAAGATTAATTTCAGAATTTTCTGAGTTCCTGTCAAAATTGTATTCAGATGTATTCAAATATTATCTGATAAGTAACTTAACTGGAAATTAATAACAACAAAAAACAAAAGGAATGTGAAAAATAAAGATACCTGGAAAGATTTCAGCAAAGATCTAACCCTTGGAGTGTTTCCAAAAGGCAGCCTTGATTTTGATTAATATTATAATACAGCCTGCTAAAACAGCACCTTATAAATATCCATGAAGCGGTTTATTAGAGATGGTTGTAAATACTTAAAATCTTGTCTTGCATCCCATCAGATTTCAGGAAAAAAAGGCAGTTGAGAACATCAAAAGGTGAAAATAGGAAGAATTCTTAGAAGATGTTTTTTTCCCCTTAAATATTACAATGTATCAGTCCAAAAAATCATTATCCTGGAGAGTGGAAATTCTACTGGATAATGTGTCAGTTGCTTTATAAGCACAAATAGCAGAGATTTTGAGAGAGAGACATACTGCTGGGGAAAAAGGAAACCAGAAAAATATAAGATGGGGAATACATGAAAATTACTCTTGCTACAGCCTTCTATTTTCTTATTTCAAAATCAAAACAAAATAACTACTTGTAAGAAAATGAACTTGGTATGTATGTAAGGAGAGGGTGGAAACCAGAGAGCTGAGAAAGGAACCAGGGAAATACTGGGGCATAAGCAATTTCCTTTTGCAATCTTTTCATCTTGTAAGTCTGTTTTTACACATAGCATCTTGCAGTCGTAGAATAAAACAACTTTAATTTAAGCTCTGTTATAGCTGAAGTTTCAATCGTCTATCCTCCAACTTCTTGTCTTACATCCAGTGTCGATGTGTTCATAGCCAAGGCCATTCTGGGCAGCACTTCTGCTGCTTTCCAGCATTCTCCTTCCCTCAGAATGGATTTTAGCTCTTGAAGTCTCTAAGGCAGAAAACTGAAGTCATGCATTTAGAGGTGGGGAGCAGCAGGAAGGAGAACAACATTATAAAATGCGGCACTAATGTAGCACCACAGCCACATCATCCTTGGAGGGGAGAAGACACCATTTTTCTGCTGGATTCTGCATCTCCTGTGGGCAGGATCCCAGTGGGGATGCTGGAGATAAAGCTGTCCTGCAGGACATGAGCTCTGAGCACAGACTGAGACATCTGCCCTGAAGGAATTGTCGGGAATGGGAAGCAGTACAAGCCATGAGTGAGCACAGACAAGCTCCTGCAGAAAGGGCGGGGTGTGATTGCTATTCCAGGTCAGCTCCAGTCGCAGCTGCTCCCTGCGGACAGCTGGAGTCACAGTGCAGGTTCAGGAGAGAGTGGCAGCCCAACAGTTTGCTTTCAATTCCCACTCCTTTTGCTGTGATGAGAATTTCACAAGTAACCAGCGCAGTGCTACAAGTCCCCTGTCCTCCTGACTCTGTGGCAGACACAGGTCCCCAGACAGGGCACGGCTCTGCCTGCAGCCACGAAACGGGGGAGCAGGCTGTGACACTGGAGTGAGTTCGTCCCCCTGAATCCAAACTGGGACTGCCTGGTGCCCCTGGGATGGAGTGGAACAAAAAAATATTAAAGGAAAATGATAGTGGGCTTTCTCTGACTCCTTCTCACTTCCCATCTTAGCAAGTCCCAATGAAATCATTTGTGTGCGTTGCCAACTCCCGATGCTGCCGAGGGGAGCTGCTGTTTTGCAAGAAAGATTGCACAAAGAAGAATTTGGCCTCACACAGGGAGTTTTCAGTTGGTAACAGTGCCAGTTTGGATCACGGTGCTGCAGCTCAGGAGCTGGATGCTGTTTCTTCACTCTGTGCTGCGTTGCATGCTTCCATCTCCCATCCACTGTGGGAATTCATAGCGTTTTGGAAGACATTTTTCTGCTTCGCTGGCATTTAGAAAATGTTTGTTTCCAACATTTAGCTTTAAAGGCAGAATGCACAAGTTTATAAGATAGTCTTCTGCAAAACAAGAATTCTGGTCAGAGGCAGGAGGCAAGTGAGTCATGGAAAGCAAAAGGCTACATACAAAAACACGGCAACAGGAAGAGGAAACAAAAATGTGGGGAAGGAATAGCACATGCTACCACAGAAAAAATTTATTCATTGTTTTTCAGAAATATTATAAACTCCAGTAATATTCTCATTGCTGGGTCAACACAGGGGTCAGCGATGCTTCTGGAAGTGAATGTGTGCTCACTAAATTGCTGAAACCCATGTTAGACACAGTCTTTTTGTGAAAGCACGACTGAGGCATAGCATAGTTGGCTGGAACCTATTTTTGTGCCTCAACTTCATACATACCTTAGATCCCACTATAAACTTCACTTTTTCCTTCTCAAATCTTGAGTGTCCAGGCCCAAAGGTGCATCTCTACCTAAAAAGGCATTTCCAGGGCAGTGCAGCACCTTGGCAGCACTTTCTCTCACAGTATAAATAATCACAAACTGAAAGAACATTATTCACTTGCTCTCTGATTCTATGGATACAAATAGATTACTATTTACACTATGATTCCCCATATGAAAATAATAAATACCTCTATAATTAACTAATTAATTATGTGTCATAATTACATTGTTTTCCATAAATGGCACAGTAACCATTTGAGACTGTTGAAATGCATGTTTACTTCCCCCTCTGCTATCTTTTTTTTTTTAATACTGCATTTTTTCATTCAGATAAAAATGTAAGTATTTTTCCAACTTGTCAAATTTCAGGCTACTCCATTTCCAGGCAAAATCTCCTTCAGTACTAATAAAAATCCCTCAGGGAGATGAGCAGTAACTGAACACACCAGCTAAAGAGAAATGATGCGCTACAAAAATATACTTGCACGATGTGGATGTGCAAGGAAATTTTATGCTACTCTCCAGCTTCCACACAAACCTTATTTCCCATTGAATTGTATGATGCAGCTCTTCTCCCACCCTACTTCCCCAGGAGTAATCATTCATTTTCAGCAGTACAGTGGTTTTGATTGAGGTATTTTTTTCCTGCTCCTCACTGAATGTGCTTCCTATAAGCCGGCTCACTAACGCTCTCTTAAAAAGGGGAAACAAGGAAGATCTAATTCCTTACCTGGACAGCTGGCACACCTGTAAAAAATGACCTAAAGTTTCTGTGTTATGGTTATTGCTAGCAAGAGATGTTATGAGTTAAGAGGTTGAATGCTATTTGTTATAAGGTTGGAGTTATGTAGTTGATAAGTATTATTGCGAATTGTATGGGTGTAATATTGAATGGTGGTCACGAGGGGGGGATAATGAGAGAAGGGAAACATCTAGACGAAGACGACATCATAGGAGGATGACATCATGGACAGTGACATCAAATAGAAGAACTGTGATTGGACCGGGGCCTGACCAATCACTCAACGCCCCTGGAAAATGATTGGTGAGGAATGATCCTCGTTAAAGACCAATCAGACCCCTGGAAGCGAGCCAATCATGACGAGGACCCAAAACGCACCAATCACAGCATCAAGAGAGACTGTAAGAACTGCTCCGGGGCTTAGCCCCAGGTCTTCCTGCGAACCCGAGTCCAAGGGACCGCCCTGTGCATTGTGCAGTTGGATTTGTATTTTCCTGGGTTGTCGAGTGGGACCTGGGCTTACCCTGGGTCTCCGCTCTTGGTTTTCTTTTTAATAAAAACGAGCAGACTTTTATTCCATCTAAAAAGTCCAGCCTCATTTTATAACACTTCTAGCAGAATATTTGGTATGGAAACACAGCATCAGCTATCATTTGTTACAGAAGGAAACCCAAAGAGAATAAACTCTAAGCAGCCATTTTTGTCTGAAATTAAAGGGCAAAAATCATCAAAATGATACTCCAAACTCATCTTCATGGGCCCAATCCTACATGTACCACCAAGACCTAATAAGTGCAATTTTACTGAACCCAAAAGATTCAAATATTCAGACATGCAACTAGGGCTGGTGCAAACTATTTTGGCAAGCTCAGAAGCTCTGTGATAGTCTGAGCATTTCATTCAAAAATCACTTTGAAGATAATGGGGTTGTAAAGAGTCAGCACCTGTAGAACTCGAGCCACTAATGCAACTTTTAAACAAGAAATTCTTAACTAAATTCTTAAAGCGCTAAAGCTTGGCAGTTCTTTCCCGCGAAACAGAAACCTGTTACAGGCTATCTTTAAGAAATTCAGAGTCTAAAGCAGCAGGCTAGGAAATGGCTCCTAATTCCATGAGTCCCACTGGCGAAGTGTTCTGCTACCAGCTACTTCCCATTTAACTCAGAAGCTGCCAATTCAAGCCCTTTCATTCATAAACCTGAGGTGCAATTACATAGAAAAAGAGAGAATTTTTCTCCAGTAAGGCCTGTGAGTCAGAAACACCATGTTTTGAAAAATCGTCAAATAACTGATCTGATATGAAGGAGGGATGAACAATTTTAAGGCACACACCATGAAAGAGCACTCATGTCTCAGAAGCTCCAGTCTGATCTTGGCACATGGCTTGAGAGGCATTCAGGGCTCTGTACTGCAAACCCTCAGCAGTGTGGAGATGTTTTTCTTACCTTTACCTCTTAAAAGAGGGGCTGTACACTCCAGAAGGCCCTATTCCAGTGTCACACAGGCAGTTTTGCTTCCCAGTAGCAACAGCATGGGGAGGAAGATCCCAGACTTCATATGGTGAAATACACAGTACGGGGTCTGATCAGTACAGAAATACCCAGCTAAAGGCCGCTCTGGCCATTCCACCTCACAAAGCTGTCACCATCCAGAAACGTGTCCCATTCACAGTGTATACAAGATTGTGGTATATTTATTTAGATATGGCTTAGAGTAACAACCCAGGCATGGTCTGCTGTGACAGAAATCAGCTCCTAAATCCATTGTGCTTTGTGTGTAGCTGCCCAGGCAGCCAAGGCAGGGTGTCCACTTGCTGCTATGGTTTGTGTACCTAAATGAGGCCTTGTGAGAATGTGTAAGATTCCAGGATTCACATAACATTATTCTACTTTTTAGTGATCAAAAAGCTTCTGTGTTTTTATCCTGCCTAAATGAGAAACCTGCACCTTTTAGAACCAGAGAAGAGTAGATATTTGCAGGCATACAAATTCTCGTATTTAAAATAAATCCACATACAGGAGATTCTGTCTGGAATTTGTGCCAAGTATCTGAATATAAAGCTGTAATATTGTAAGGTTCATTACATAAATGAGAAGTCTTAATCATTTTAATCTTTCTGTGCAGTTCTGTAGCCTGGCCTTCATAACTTCCTGTAAGTAAATCTAAAACCCAACATCCTTTCCCTTACTTAATCAAAGCAAATTAAAACTGATCACAGCTAGGGAGCTGTGCCTTGGAGAACAGAGAAAGACAAGAAGTATCTCCTCCTTGCATTTAGAACAGTTTACTAGAAACAAGATTAAAACCTTTTAATCAGGTTTAGATTGGTCCCAAGCTGGTTGGGTCTATTCTTTCCCTGATGACAATGTCTTCAGTGCAAGATCAGGTGAGGAAAATGGTTAAATTTTGGCACAATAGCTGTGGATCAGGCAAGAACTGATTCACATACATGGAATTAAAATTAGAACTGGCATAATAGTTGAAAATATGTCCTCCTTTCCTAATAAACAATATTCAGGGAAAGTTTTGTACATGGCAGATGGTGTCTCAGGACGTGAGGAAAGGTTTCAGAAAAGTATCTTTATTGCAGAATGGAAACAACTCAAGGCATGGGAAGAGTTAACTCAGGCTTTTAGAGCATTGTAATCTCCCAGACTGTTAAACAGTGAGAGGGAATTAAATGACCTGAAAATGGCATAACTAATTGCTGAGCCTCGAAAAAATAACAGCAATGTGGAGGTTCATGAAATGTGTATGAACTGTATCACATATTCATGCCCTATTACTGTGAATTCTGAAGTGTCTTACTGTTCAAGATAATAGACCTTGATTCAGTTCAGTCTGATGTAGGATGAATTTCATGTGCTAATTAGTAAAGCATTTCTTAATGATTAGGAAAAAGTAGATAACATCTGATTGAAAACCCAACTGTCAGAGATAAAACAACGATACAACTCGAGGTGGAAGGAATGCCAGTCAGGCTGAATTCAGGTGTCTTAATTATGATAATTAATGATTGTATTCCCTATATAAATGAACTCAACCAACATGAAAAGCATATTGTAATTAAAGTGCTTTTGAAAAGCAACATTTAAACAAATGCCATTGGTAATATTAATTAATTTTCTCATTTTCCATTTCACATTTGATTGCGTTGGTTCAGTATGGAGCTAAAAAGGAAAGACTTTGAGCTACTATAGTTCCTACTGAAATAAGAACTTAGCACTACACAGAGGTCTTAAAAGACGCTGAACCTTTATCACTGCACATAATTAGTGATTTTTCTCACAAAATGGAAATATACTCTCCATTAACAAATTGCTGCATCATGTTTTCCACCTCCAATATGCCATATTGATGGATTTCTTCCCAGGAAAAAAAGCCAAACTACAAGTGGATGTGGTTTTGGAGAAACCAGAAGAAACAGCAGCTGAAAGAAAATGCTTTTTGGAGTTAGATCTGTCCAGGAAAGGCAATTTCTGTCCTAAAAGAGATGAGGGTTTTGCTTTTTCTCTTTTAGCTCCTAAGCAGAGCCACTGAGATGAAACTAAAGTTTGCTTGTGATTTGATTTTGGGTTTTGTTTGGTTGTTTTTTCTGAAGAACCAACACCTTCCCAGAGAGAGCTTGATTTCATTCACGACAGTGGAAGAGGTATTGAAAATAAAACCAACAGCCAGTTATGTTTTGGGTGCCCTAGGCTTGTTTGTCATCAGCTCTGTGAAAATAGCTACTTGTGCCCGGGATTCCTGCTGCTCTAAAACACGTGGTGCATTCAGACATCCCTGTATAATGCTTATTCTGATCCCATCTTGTAGAGACCCTGTGGAATCTGCACATGACAACAGACAAAAATTATATTTTAGGATAGGTAAGAGGTGTATCAACATAATCTTGTCATCTCCATCTGCTATACTCTGAGAAACACTCAGCGACAGGACTTCTCAAAATAGTGTAAAGTCAGCATATTAAGGGTAATTTAGCCTGATAACAACATGGTAAGTACAGAATAGCTCCCCTGGAAGCCAATCCTGTGCTGATTACAATTCTACATAGGAGATAAAACATAAGTTAGAAAAAGTTTCACAGCTGCAGACCAAAGTGACAAAATAGAAGAACAAAGAGATCAGTGATAATGGGTAAAATCCTGGCCTCGGGAAGGTCAAGAGCAAACTCCCATTGATTTTAATGACGCTTGATATTTCTAATTCATCACCTTAGAAGTGACAAATATACAAACATCAGTCAGTACAGAGAAGTGGCCTGCTAAATCACACCTCCACAAATGGGGGATTTTGCTGTTTGTAGTCAGCCACGCGAGAAATTCGCCAGCAGGCTTTGAATGTATACTTTGAAGTGATTCAATTCTATTAAAGTGTAACTTGCTCATTTCATGTTTTTGAGCTTCTTAAAAAAGCCATCTGTAGTTATTCTTCCAGTCAGAATAACCATTTGCAGTAATGGAAAAATGAATTATCTAGGGAAAGCCTGGAAATGTCACTGTTCTGGATAAATACTATGTGTTCCTTCTCCCTTCCTCTTCTCTCTCCTGCCCTTTGCCATTCTCTTTATTAAACCCTGTTTCAGTGGCTGGATCTCTCCTTGTTTTCACTCTAAGCCTGAGCCATGAGAACCCCATGAGCTGATACCACCAGTAAGAGTAGCCCAACAGGCAGAGTTCTGACTCTTTGTGAGGTAACTGCTGGCTCTGCATTAACCTGTATGGTTTTAGAAAAGAAGGAATCCCAAAGAGCAGTTTATTCTCCAACATGAAAAGACAGCGGCTTGAAAGTCCCCCTTTTTTCTATCAAAGTCTCTGTCCCTCACCATTCAAACTCCCATGCAGCTTCTCCTGTGCTCACCTGGACAGTTTGCATCCCCACTGCTACCCACAACACTGTTTCTAACTCACCCTCCCCTATTTTTCCAGCACAATAGGTGAAATTCAATTCCATTAATAGCTAGGCCAGCACTCCTGTCAGCTTCCACCAGGCTGAAGTTCTGCTTAATAAGCACAACCAGAGTGTGAGTTTTCCTGGAACTGATTGTGCTGTGATTTCAGGGCAAGGATTCGGACAGCATCCAGATGTGAGGAACTCCAAGCACTCCTTTGCCTTCTGGCCACAGGCCCAGTGATAAATGAGTGGCACACCATGGTGTGGGACAGGATGGCACCACCGTGCTCACCTGGTGTTCTGAGCCACCTGGGACAAGGACTCCACAGGACCATGTTGTTGTCATGGATCATGTGTGCTTCTCACTGCCCCAAATCCTTCTAGCACTTTGCAACAGCATGGTCAAAACCAAAGAAAACCTAATCAAATCAAACCAAACATACACATGGCTCATTTCAGAGCAACACACTTCAAAGAAATCTGCTTTCTATAGGCTTTTTTTTCTTGCTTCTTTAGTTCAGTCTTTTCTTTCTTCATCTTGTTGTTGTTGTTGTTGTTGTGTTGTTGTTGTTCTTAAGATTCATTTGTGAGAAGATATACAAAGATTTAAATGAAGACAATTAAGGGCAAACTAAAGTTACTCACAGCACCACCGGAGCAGGTTGTGAACTCTTAAATCAGGCACTTTTAACCATGACCTGAGGCCACAGCATTGTCCCAGCTGCTTTCACTGCAGGGAACACCTTCCCTCACCTCCGTTTAAAGGAGGCTAATGTGACCCCTTTTATATTTAACACAAATATAACAAAAGTTATACATGAGAACACTGCACAGCTCATAGGCAAGGGACAGACAAGGAAACATTTCCTACAGAAAACAATTCATTTTCACTTCTAGCTCCATGCCAGTGAAACAATCTTTTCCCTTCCCTCTAAGCAGGCTGCTGTTGCCCACACATTGGTGCTCACTGAGGTTATTAACATTCCTTGTTTGCAGCCTGTATCCCATTTGTATGGTACAAACCATTCTAAGTCTATTTCCTAACATAATGGTTACCAATTAAATACCACCCAAGACTCAACATTTAATCAACCTTTGCCTTTTTTTCCATAAATCCTATAAAATAATTTTAGAAGTGCTTCAGTGCCTGCAAAAGCACAAATGCCAATTTCATTGTTCACACATACTTCCAAGGTTCAAAACAATTGAAGAGACAATTAATCATGCTGGATGCATTAAAAAAAAAAAAAAAAAGAAACTAGAGGATGTTTTGCAGGTTATTATCTTGATTTACAGATTTAGTGTGCTCTGTCTTCTAAAGTGGAGTGTCCTCTGCCCTTTTCCTCTACCCTTGTCCAAAGTGAATCATTTTGAGAAGTGAGCAGATTCAAGGACAGGAAAGAATCTCTGAGCTCTGGTACTCTGATATGCAGTTCAGACTGCCTCTGCATATCCCTTCTTTCCTGTTATGATATGAAAATTGAGACAAATCTCTTGAATTTTTTGATTTGGAAACCGGGAGTTGTTGTGATACACGTGAGTTACATGCACTGACTGATGCCAGTGTGCACGTCCTTTCTGAGGGGGGTACTGAGGCACGTGTTGTGCAGGGTTTGGCTCTCACCATGGTCACTGCACCTTTCAAACCACGCAGTTGGTAAGATTTTAACTCTCAGATTTGCTAGGTCAGAGCATGGTGCTGATAACACTAAGGCTGTGGGTCCGATCCCTGTACGGGCCATTCACTCAAGAGTTAGACTCGGTCATCTTTGTGGTCCCTTCCAACTCGGAATATTCTGTGATCCTGTAATTCTGTGAAGTTTGTCCCGTCTAAAGCCATCAGTTCCACTTCCATTTAATCACCCATTTCCATGCTGCCTGCCCCTGAGCATTACCCCTCACACTCCTCCCGGAGCAGCCGGCACCCCCGGCATCGCCGTGACGGCGGAGCAGCTCCACGCCCAGCGTGGCAGCTCCCCAGCCCTGCCAGCAGCAGGCCTTAGCCGGGCTGCTGGTGCCCTCTCTGCCCAGAGCTCCGTCAGGCCCCGCGTCTGTGGGCCCATCTGTTGTTGTGGCAGCTGAAGTCTGGGCCCTTTCAGAGGGAGCCACAGAGGTGGCATGTCTGTACGGGAGGGTGCCATGGTAACAGGCTGGGGACACGGAGCCTCTTCCAGCACCCGCACGGTCAGACACACATGCGGGCCCTCGCAGACGGTCAGGATGGACACGAGCTCTGTCCTACCCTTCAGGCACATCTCGGGGTTTTGCTCAAGGTCGCATTTCACTGCCGTTTGTCACTTGTGTAGTAGAGATGCTCAGTGATTGAACAGCGAGGAGTAACAGCCTCCGTACGACTCGTTTCAGCTGAGCACCCTCCCTGAACACGATCTTATTGACAGATTACTTCAGGAGCTCCAATAACCTGCCTGCACAAAGACAGGCATTTTTACTCTTCAGTGTTAAAAGATGATTTGTGTATTTAGGAAATGCATGCATTCATTGAAAGTCATTCTAGGCAGAGTGGAGACCTGACTGAAGTGAATTAATGCACCCAGCAAACCTTTTTTTAAAAGCCCATACTTCTGAGAAAAGGCAATAATAATATTTTTTTTTTTGCATATTTCACTCTAATAATAAAAGAGTCACAAACCCTCTGAACAGAAATCAAAGATATATAGGCATGAACTTCAAAAATAACTAAGCCTGAAAGGATTACAAAATGCATGCTCCTAAGGAGATTTTCTTTACTTATAGTATCTTATTTTCTGAGACAAATATTAGATTAGTTACTGACTGGTACATGAGGAAAATGTAGAATGAAATTACAGTGATAAACTTTATGTCATTTCTGAGATGAGATCTTCATTGTAACAAAGAACTTGTTTTAAACTAATCATGGCAGAATGTTTAGTATGTGGTAGAAGATCTATCTGAGCAGCCTTTGGGATCCTAGGATGGAAAAACCCCAAAGGTTAAAAATTCAAAACTAAAGCATGGTCGTTTCTGTTTCTAAGTTACTGCTGTGAATGTCTCAAAGATGCTGAATTCAATTGCCCTGCAAATCTTATCAGGATGATATTTAGAATGTCAAAAGATGCACTCAGAAAGATAACGAGGATTTAACAAGCACTATCCATCACCTCCTAACAGCTGAAAACTCAGCTGATATCACAAGGTTATGCAGGAGCAGCTAATGAAGATATGGATTTCATTGGGCTTGCAGAGCTATTTCCTTTTCTTTTATTATTTTAAGAGACAACTTTATGTTGAAAAACATTTTTACATACAAACTTAAATGTGATCCTGGACTAGATGGTGTCACCTCTTTAAAAACCCTGTCATTTGAAATTGTGCAGGAATTTAATGACCAGGATTTCTCTGATCCCCAGAGTCTGCCCTGCAGCTTTGGACGCTGATTTTCCTCTTTCTCTTTTTTTTTAACGTTATGATCTTACTTGCTATAGAACTGTTTTCAACTACTATGTTTTATAATTAAAAAATGTGTTTATGTACCCCAGTCCTCCCACTATGGCTCTGATAATGGAACAGAGTCATGGAAAATGGCCCATCCACTCCTTCATTTGCTGGGAATGTGAGAGCAGGGCTGAGCTGCACAGTGAGAGGGATATTGCTTTGTTGCTGCTGTTTGCAGGCTGGGGCCCTGATCCTGCAGACATTTAGGCAGTTGAGCAATTTTACACAAGTGAATAATCTGATTTAGTTCAAAGGGAGTACTCACATATGTTAAATGTCTCACCTGCTGTGATGGTTTAACCCCAGCAGGCAGCTAAATACCACAGTCACCACCATCCCCTGCCTTGGGATGGGAGCAGAGCAGGGAAACAAAGGTGAGAACTGTGGGCTAAGACAAGCACAGTTTAATAATTAAAATAAAATAAAACATAATCATCTTTAGAGTAAAATATAATAATTTTAATGGAAAGGGAGACAACGGGGGAAAAAAGAATATAAAAAGAAAAATAAAACCCAACAAAGACAAATTATTGACGATAGAGTTGCTCACCACCCCCTGACTGATGGTCTGGATTATCCCTGGGGCCGGTTCAGGTCAGCTATCTTGGCTTTGATCCCTCCTGGCTCCTTGTGCCCCTCCTGGCTAGCAGGATGTGGGAAACTGAGGAGTCCTTGACCACTCAGCAACACCCAAGCCATCAGCTTGTTATCAACATTGTTCTCTTTCTAAACCAGCAGCACTGCACTGTGGCAGCTACTGGGAGGAAAATTAACTCTATCCCAGCCAAATCCACGACCCCTCCCTACGTGTTCCGGAGCTGGAGACCTGCATTGCAACCAGGCTGTGGTTTCCCGTGTAGGGAGCGTCTCTGGATGAAAACTGTGTTTTTTCATTTTCTCTTAATGGTTGCCAAAGGAACAGTATCGCATTCCCTGATCTACTTTTATGAAATACAAAGCAGGAGTTTGCATTACTAGAGTGCACATGAAGCTTAATTGGAAAGGGTATCTGGGCTTAAACTTCATGAGAAGGAAACAGGGCTCAAAAGCAAAATAAAATAGGATGCAGCAAAGTATTTTCTGTTACATGGTGCATAAGTTCTGCTCACATGGACTTCAGCCATACCTAAAGGTAATGTAAAAGTAGGATGTCATCAAAAAATGACTCTGAATAAGTAGGTTTCAACAGCAAAAGCTCTCACTGTTTATTCACTTGTCGTCTATTAATGTGTGTATATATTCCATCACAGGACCATGGTTCCATGTGAATTTCCATAGTGAAATTCTGTAAGCAGATAACATAACAGACAAAAAGCTTTGCCACCATTAGCAAATATTATGGGAAGACATAAAGTTTCTGCAACCAAAAGGCAGACAAACATTTACTTTGGACAGTTCACCTCTTAATTCTTGATACTGATACTTTGATGGGTTCAATACTTCAAGGGAAACTCCGCATAAATGCAGTACAGATCCACTGTCTTCTAATAGGAATTAAACCCCCCCCCCCAAGCTGAATTTGAAATTTTAATATGCTACTGTTACACTCCTTCAACAAGAATCAACTCCTCCTCTTCAGAGAGTATCAAGGGCCTCTGATACGACCCAAACTAAATCATCATTATTTAGGTATTCCCTTTTCAAACACCACAGTGAAATCTTTTGCCTTTCATTGCAATTTACGTTCTCTGCTCTGTTGGAACAATTTCACTTATTAACTGTAGAGTCTCAGACACAAGGAACCCTCTTTAATGCTCTCAACATTTTGTCCAAAGAGCATCAGGGTTTTTACTCTGGCCAGACATCTGAGGAAACCACTGGTCAAATGGAAGGGCACCAAGAACCCCCACGTCTCCTCACAGCTCCACTGACATAAAACAGGAGCGAGCTTCATACATTAGACAGAATTATCATTGCCTGAGATGGGATTAAGCAAAGCAAGACCATTCAGTAGAACAGGGAGTAATTAAATATGGCTAAGTAAATATACTACAGAATATTCTGAAATCAAGACCAGTGTATTAAAATAACAGTTATGCAGATTAAAATAACAAATATTTTGAATATACTTCAATATACAAAAGCCAGAGTGATTCTGGATGGAAGATGTTGCTCCCAGAAGAGCAATGATGCCTTTTGTCCATATGTTTCAGTTAAAGGGGTGGCACTTTGCCCTGACCTTTAAAAGGATTTTGTGCTACTACAAACTTCTGTAGCCTTTTACTGGTTAATTGTTTAGGTTGGAGAAGACCTTTGAGGTCATCGAGAACAACCATTACCCCAGCACTGCCAAGCCCAGCACTGACCCCTGTCCCCAAGTGCCACAACGACAGGATTTTTAAATCCCTCCAGGGACAGGGACTCCAGCACCGCCAGGGCTGGACAGAGGTGGCCCAGCCTGAGGCCGTTCCCTCTCCTCCTGTCCCTGTTCCCTGGGAGCAGAGCCCGACCCCCCCGGCTGCCCCCTCCTGTCAGGGACTTGTGCAGAGCCACAAGGGCCCCCCTGAGCCTCCTTTGCTCCAGGCTGAGCCCCTTTCCCAGCTCCCTCAGGCTCTCCTGGGGCTCCAGCCCCATCCCAGCTCCGTTCCCTTTGGGAGCAGGGGTCCCCAGAGCACCACCGAGCCCTGTCACAGACATTTCTAGGAGGTGAAACTCAGTTTGCATGAGCACGAGTGACTGTACAAAGGCAGAGAGACCCGAGATTCAGGTGCCAGCTGAGGAGATTACGATCAAAGGTGGATGGAAGCATCTCCTGCTGCTCTTTATTAAAAACAGATACATCCACACATGGAGCCCTTTGAATAATTTACTGGAAAGAAACAGATCAGTTGAGTAAAAGTCTCATTTTATACTGTAGAGAGGGCATTAAGAATCTGGCCTTCAATACTATACAAACATCTTCTTTCACAATATATTTGTGAACTTTATTTTTGTCCAAATAGAGAGTTTTGTGTCTGTGGAATATTGAGACTGAAGGCTTTCTTCTCACTTCTGCTGTCAGCAGCATGTCAGCCCTAATCACAGCTGCTTGGGAACTCCTCCCAGCCCTCTCCATGGGATGGTTTTCACCCAGGCTATGGCAAAGAGCAGAGAAGGAGGCCAGAAGATCAAGATTGCTCTTTCCAGTAACAGTCCTCCAGCTACATCAGCTTAAGCAGACCATGAAACTGGACCCCGAGGTTGACAGTTTGAATTCTGCCAAGGGAAACTGTAATATGTTTTCTCCTAAGTAATGTTTTTATGTTTACAAAGATACGTTTAAAAAAATTTCAGTGTGTCTGCCAAAATTTCCTGAATTTAACAATTGAACCAGAGTTTTAAAGAAGCCACTTCATATAATTCGTTTTTTTTTAAAGATCTGAATATTAATTTAAAGGCAAAGTAAAAATTGAAAATGCATGCATTTTATTTAATATTAGGGTCATAATCTCATTGCTCTCAGAAATGCCATCCACCATCACATATCTCTTATGGTTTTTCCTTACAACATATTTATTTCTAAAGGAGATTTACATTTATTTGATGTCACTGTTGTACCGGGGACAGCGAAATAAGCAACACGAGGTAAAGGTGAAAATGAAGGATGGAGATTTTTTTATGAGGAAAAAAGTCGGTCCTTATGTAGGGAACTCAGAACGAGTGTCAGAAGACCTCATTGGTTCCTTGACAGCCACCCATCTTAGACTATTGCCTGAACCACTACAATGGCTATTGAAAATATTTTTCAGCCAGTAACATAAACAAGTGCAGGTGTGAGATAAAGGCATCTTAAGTTTATAAAACAACTTCTTAGGTGTTCCCAGCAGCGTGTGTGAGAAGAAAGCTTTCTCACAGACTTGCTAGAAGTTGGAAATTTTCTCTCTGACTGAGCTTTCAGCATCCACAATTTGGGGTTGTTTTTGTTAAGTCTATTGGAGCAGCCTTGAAAGTAAGAGTGGTAAAACATAACACACATAGGTATAGCACTATATTAAAAAATAAATGTCACTACATCAATAATTTTGGGCTTGAGTAAGTAATGCAAAAAGAAAGAACTCCACTTCCTTCCTTCCTGCCCTCCTGCCTTCCCTCCTTCCTTCCCTAAAAGTTCAGTTCAGATAGTTCTCCCTATACTTTGAAAAATTCAGATTTGAATCCAAACTCAAATTTAGGTTCCCAGCTCAGGCCATATCGCTTTATTTTGTATTATCTGGGACATATCTTCAAAAGGAAGTCTGAAATGTATAAAAGAATATTCTTGCACTTTTTTTTCCTCTTCATCCTCATAAAATGGAATATTTTACCTATCAGTACATTTGTTAATTCTAGAATTATACCTAGATAGATTCCACTATGTGTTTTATATGCAACGAATAAAATAGTTTTTCTAATTATACACCAAATTGATACCTTATAATGATCTTCTCCTCAAAACCAATAATGTTTCCTTTCCTTTAAATGAAAGTTTTCTCCTCCCGCAGGCTTTTTTCCCCACCACAAATTTTTCCCAAGTTTCTAAATCCAGCTCCTCCATTTCCCATTTACAGTGTGAGATGTGAAGCCTGGGAAGAAAGAGGCCCCATTCACCTGCAGTTGCCCAGCTGCTTCCTTTAGGTAACCTCTCCTTTCCCCACATGTGTAGATCAGAGTTCCAATGTGAATGCTTGAATTTTTAACTTACCACACACTATTTTAGTTTAAATGTGAAGCTGACTTCCATCAGAATTTCAATTATTAAACACTAAGTTTAATCAGTAAAATTTAAGCCGGTAAAAACACTCGTCTTTCCCGTGCCCTACAAAGAGAAATCTTCAGCACCACTTCATCCTATAGCACTACTAAGAAATAAGGAATATGGACAGGTACAAACTGAAGTTGTTTCTAAAGATCATGAAGCTTAATGGACTGATTTGATGGGCTTGATTACTGATTCAAATCTTAGCACAACCAGCACAGGCAAGGGATTTTCGAGATCAAATGCAGTCCTGCATGTGAATCTGGAGCAGAAGAGGTAAGAGAAACATACAGGATATGCAACTGGTTTGCTAATTGCACCTGTGAAGTATATGAATATTGGTGGTAGGAAGGACCAGACTTAATTTTGTAATTTCTTTGTTCCTACCTTTTTTGTCAGTAACACACAAATACAGACTTCAAACATCCCTGAAAATTCATGGGCTGATTCACTCCTCAGTGTCTGGAACATCTGTGATTACAAACACATCATGTTTGCTCCTACCCAGAGTGTTGTTATGCTTCATGGTGAAAGCACGGAAGCAAATTTCACCTGCAGGGAGACTGGTGAAGAACAGCCACACAGAATACCTACACATTCCAATAATTCAAAACTTATATCTTCAGTTTAGAAGAGTAACATTAAAAAAAAGGTCACATTTAGGAAAATATAACCACCATGCTTCAACCTGTGGTAAGGAGCTGCTGTTTTCCCTTTGTGCTCAGAGAGAATTAAAAGAATAGAAATAGTAATGAAAAACCTTCACAAATGAGATTTTGTTGGCTGTTGATTCGTGAGTCTGGTTTCCCCTTAAGAGTGGATGTCGTGTGTCAGAAGAGTTTCAGTTTCTAGCATAGCTCCTAAAATCAGGTCTGATCCAGCTGAGAATTTCTCACACATGACCTCTCCTGGCTGACAGAAAGGCTCTCTGCTCCCAGGCTAGCAGAGAACTCCAACTCACTCCCTAAAAGCTCAAACCCAGCTTTAGGCTTCCATCTAGTCTGGAGTTCATTAGTTTTTTGGCGTTGTTTTTGCCTCCAGAACCATCACTTGGTATTACTCTGAAAGGAGAAACCCAGGAAGCTCATACCCACGTCCTTCTGCCACAGAGAGGGGGAACTCGTGTAGTCCAGTCTGGCATTGCATCCTGTCCCTGTCCCTCCTCCCCGGCTCCCCCCATTTCCCTTTCAGTATCTCTGCATGTGTTTTTCTACTTGATATCCTTTTACCACGGGTTCACTCCCACAAGGTTACAACCCACAACCACCCATCTTTGGTCTCCTGACTTGGCCACAACCTTTGACAACACCTGGTTAATTTTTACCAACAGCTGGGGGAGGAAAGGAAGTGCTTCACAAACACTGCTCTGGTTTCTGCTACATTCTTTTTTCTTTTTACAAATGAGGTCTACACCTACAGAGCATTTTAAAAGACTTGAAACCCATGCTGTGGTGTTCCTGCAGTGTAATGGTCAAGGGGCAGGTAAAGGAACAACTGGACTGTCATGGTAGAGATGGCTGGGAATATTCTCAGGTAAAACCAGGGGATGGGATCTGCCTTGGTTTTTTGCCGACATGTCAACTTACTTGAGCCAAAAGATGCCATTACAGATTGAGATGTTAGGGAAAAATCGACTTCCTAACAGCCTGGGAATTAGAACAGTGAATAAGGGTATGGACATGGGTGTAAATTACTGTTCAAAATAGGGAATAGCAAAGTCTGGCAGCTGGGTCTTCTGTGTTTCCTAAGAGCAGTCCTAACTCCAGACTATCTGAAGGCTTTTTGTCATACTTCAGATTAATTCTTTAAACAGACCTGGGTTTTGTCTTCAAGGAGAATGCTTGAAATTTCAAATAAATTTTGCAGGGTGCAAAGTCTACTTTATTGTTATTGTCATAGCTGAACTATGTGTGCTCTGAAGGGATTAACCCACGGTCACCTTTGGGCCCTGTGTTATTGCCTTTGCTATCCCAGCAAGCAGAATGGGTGGCAATAACTGGTTTCAAGTACTGATATCTTCTTTTAGAAAGAAATTTGGAGCCGGGTGGGGGTCAGGCTCTTCTCTCAGGTAATAAGTGATAGCGCAGGAGGAAATGGCCTCAGGTTGTGCCAGAAGAGCTTTACTTTCAATATTAGGGAAAATTTGTGCACTGAAAGGGTTGTCAAGCATTGGCACAGCTGCCCAGGGCAGTGCTGGAGTCTTTGTGCCCGGAGGAATTTAAAAGCCCTGTGGATGTGGCACCGGGGGACATGGGTCAGTGCTGGGCTTGGCCCTGCTGGGGGAACAGCTGGACTGGATGATGTCAGAGGTCTTTTCCAACCTAAATGATTCTATGACTCTTTCCTGTTTGAAAGTATCCCTTGCATCCAGGATTCTTGCTATTAACACCAGCCCAGGACTGAGATTTCACCAGAGTCCAGTGCAGCTTCCAGCTCTCACTGTTCCCACCACTGCTCTCTGCTTGGATCACATGTTTCAGAGCAGGTTCCACAGGAGTTCTCCTCTCCCTGGAATTGTAATCAGAACTTCTTAGTGCACACCACTTTTTCAACTCAAAGGGAAATTATTCCATGTCAAAAATAAATCATAGCAGAGGACAGCTGGCAATTATTTAGGAAAGCACAAGTGCAAAGTAAGTTCCAAGGAACGTAGACCCTTTTCAGTATAGAATATCAGCATACTGCAAATACTGGGGTTATGTGTAAACACCTGATCAGAGTGGCTCAAAGGAGAGACATTCTTCTGGGATTCTGCTTTCCCTGGTGTCTACATATGCTGGAAGAGCACGGCTGGGATGGGTGCTGCTGCAGGGGATGCAACACTCGTGCTGAGCCTGCCTCCCCTCAGCCTCCCCGTCTGCCTCCCGGGCCTTTCTAAGCTGGGCTCCCTGGTGCAATTAAACCTGAGACATTTGCCCTGCTTATTTATAGCTTTGATCTTCTTATAAACAGTCTCTGGACATTTGTTCATGCAGAGCAGTGCTTTGATCCAGGAATAAAATCACTCCAAAGTACTAGTGCAGCAAGGTAGGGCTCAACATTTATAAAAGTAAAATCTTGACATAAACTGTTTCCACAAACTTGCGTTCCTTTGGGACAACTGTCATGCCTTGTTTGCTGTTTTCCTGGCAAGTTGTTTTGAGTTAGAACAGAATTGGAATGGTAATTGCAATGAAACAAAAGGAGGGGAAGAACAACACAGTTCATTTTCCGAGTAAAAATATCACAGACAAGTGATGAACTAATTTTGTGGAGAATCATTCTCCTTTTATTTATTTATCTTGCCATTTGCTTTGAAGACACTTGGCTTTGGGCCAATTTGATCTGGAAAGGATCATGTCCTGCAAATAATTTCTAATAAGTCGTGCATTATTGAGAATAAGTTAAGTAGAACCACTCCACGTGAACTCCCCATATACTATTAAATATGATCTAAAATAATATAATGACATTCAGAATGCTGGTGCCACAATCCTTTTCTTTTGAATTCCCTTGGCAATATTCACACAAGGAAAAGGAGATGTTTTTAAACTTCTGAATGCAGTTTCTGAAGGGATTTCACATTTTTCAGAGTGGGAGACAAGTCTGTATAGGACTGTAAGTGTTTATCTTCTTCTAGAAGAAGTGTAGCAGAGTCCGGAAGGAACTTGGGGACATTGTACAACAGTGTCTTTTTAACCTCAGTCTTTACCTCAAAGGAATAAATTGTTTCGGATAAAAGTGATATAAACATAAATGTTATAGAGGAAATGCCAAAAGTTAGTGGGAAATCACTGTTAAATGGGGTTTTTTGTTGCTTTTGTTTTTTTTTTCCTTTATTTCACAGGGAGGCCAAATTTGTTCACAAGTTATTTTGTTTATAGTGAGTTAGCACCAAGAGTCATTAACTCTGAATGCTTGTTTCACTTTATATAGGATACTGGACATATATTTTCTTATATTTGCTCAAAAAATTGCTCTTGTAAACAAACTGTGTAGCTTGAAAATGACCAGGAGTTACTGTCATTTGCACTGTAAACACAGAAAAGCCCTTGAATGATATCAAATTAGTTACTGATTCCCATCATTTGATTTCCTTATCACAAATTTCCTTTAAACAAAACTCATGCAAGTGGAGTTGTTGCTGAAGAGCTTTTTGTAACTACTTACACCAGACTTCCAGCAATAATTTGAGTATATGGACGTGGTTGGAGTGAATGCATTATGGAGTGAGAGAAATAGCACCACGTTTCAGTACACACAATATATTTGGGTCATTTGCTCATGTGTTGCATATTTGCAGGCACTGACTATGTGCCTATGTGCAGTATTGAGGTACCAACATTAAAATTAGCATTAAAAAATTGGGTTATAAACTTAGATTTTTATTATCATAGATCTCACATACACTCTCTCTATTCTGATGATTATCTACTTAAAACTTCCAAGCATTTGGCTCATTTGGAAATCCATTCTAACAGATACATGTTCCTCATCCAGCTGAGGAATGTGCATATGTAGAAGTCACGGAGGAAGCACTGATTTGAGATTGAACCAATGATCACTGTCATCTTTCAGGCCTTAAAACCTATAAACAGATGAAAAGGCTGCTATATATGAGTTAACCTTCTGTCTACTTTGGAATTTAAATTTCATTCAGCCATTGCTAAAGTTCTCTTTGGCCTCTCGCAGTCAAAGTTTTTCTCACCTTGTGCTAAGAAAAATTTTTTCTTTATTCAAAATTATCTTCACACTTTGGGGTTTTTAATTTTAAAATTCAGCTTTATTTCCACCTACCCAGTAATTTCTGACAGCTAGCACTTCAGAACTCATGGAAAATGTCATGTTATTTCATCTTCAAACTCAAACAAGTAAATTGCATGTGGGTATTTCAAGTATTCCTAGAATGCAGGAAAATATTAGCATTCCTTATTAAATGTAAAGTAGCAAAGTGTTTGAGCCTTCTGAATTCCTTGCCATTTTCAAAATGTCTTGTTCAATATTTAAGATGTATAGGAATTCAGATGAAGTCAAATATATTTTAATCACATCAATCAAATGAAAATGTGATGAAATTACTTCATATCACAAAGGAATGTTTTATATTAATGTCATAAAAAAGCTTTGCTGAATGAGGGTATGGAGGAGCTGCCACTTGAACCATAGCAGAACTGGAAGTTTGAGAATCAAGTAGCTAAGAATAACACTGCTCCATTTTCAACATACTAAAAGCTTTTTACTCAGTGGGAAACTAAGTTATTAGAAAGGGCAGTCTAAAAATGTACTGCTAGGAGATTTGGGAGTAGTAGTCCTTGAAGTGAAGATTTAGTATTGTAGATTTTACAATTTATCCATTTTTGGTGGTTGTGATGTATGAGTCACAGGGGTAATAAACTTCAAATAGGTTGAAGTAAAGTTAAGCACTTCCCAGTATCTTCTATTAATTATCTGTGGAATAGAAGAAAAGAAATTAATGCAGAGACATAAGCCCGTCTTGGAACAAAAGGAGAACACGTTCTTATTGTGATGACTTTACTGAGTCTTTTCTCAGAGAAGGATGAGTGATCAAGAAATATTTAATGTCTACAAGATTACTTAAAATATTTCATTTTTTTATATATTTTTTAATTTAAATTAGGAAAGTGGTAGAAAAAAACGGAGAACGGAGCCTAAGAATAGTGTAAACAGAATTATTGAAGGTGCTCTGTTGTTCCCCGTGCTGGAGATCAATCCTAGCCACCAGGCTTACCCACTGGAGTTGTTTCAAGACTATTTCATGCTCTTTGTTCTTTTAACCACAGAGTTCTTTTGAGAAGACTGAGGAGTGGGAGCCAATTTGTCACGTAGCTAATGGCTCTGTGATTTAGCAGGGAGCTGATGTGCCATTGCTCGGGGGAATCTCCCAGCCTTTCTCTCGGCTATTCCAAAGCCGGCTGACCAAAATGATCTGTGTTTATGGTTTGATGGAGAAAGAAAGGCAAAACCAAACCCTCCACTCCCCACACAGCCCAATATCCTTCCTAACTCTTAAAGACTGATTCGCTCGTTTCCTGATGGTTCGGCACTCTGCAGACTGACAGTGTGTGGAGGCAGAGCGGGAGATTCTTTCCTCAAGAAGGAAGGAGTTTTCTATGTGCACAGCCCAAGCAAGAGATTGCAAACTTCGGGGGATAACGGCTGATTTTGGCTGACTTTGATAGATGAAATCCAAACTATATTCAAGTTTACAGCCCCATAATAGCTCCAAGTGTAATATACACATTCAGGTTAATTGTAAAAAAAAAACAACAGAAAATGCATTTAATTCTCTATAAAAAAATATATGGTGTCTGTTTAGACAAGTGTTGCCTGTGAGTTTTTAAGGTCAGTTCAAAGTTTGGCATTGTAACTTCTCATTCTTCAGCTCATCAGCGTAGCTAAAACCTCCAGACCTCTGTCCCTTTGATCATTTCAGATTTGGACACCCTCCAACATATTAACTTCCATCTAAAGCTTCTTGGCAGCAATAACACTGTTTACTTCAACCTTGCAGAGACTCTAAGAACTGATGATAAACTGTTTGGGGTTTGTGTGGCAGGGTTTTGGGTACTGAGGGCAGGGGGCTGCAGGGGTAACAGTATGTTTTCATATTTTCTTTTCTTGGGTAGATTAAAATCCTTTGTTCTTTTCTAACTGTGTGAGGATCCTGTTTAGGATCCTCGTGTCAGTACACTTTAGGAATATCAAGAATCAATGCATTTGGAAAGCAAACATATAAAGGGAAGTTAACATCATTGATCTTTCCCCTCCTCGAAGAGAAAAAAACCCAGCATGACCTTGTTTGTGCAGCTAGAAAATGTTTGTGATGAATAGCAATTGCCAGACAAAAATAATCCATTTTTTGCAGTTCCATCTGCATACTCTGTATTTTAAGCCATGTAGTATCCACACTTACCGTGAAATGAATACAAGAGTTGCTAACCTTTTTCAGGGAAGGTACAGGCATTTTCTCAGCCAGATTCTACAATGAATGCGAGACTGACTGGCTAAGGCAGAAGTGTTCTAAGAGTTGCAAAGAAAACTGCTCACGTTTTTTTCCCCATCACCTGCAAGTTCTGAAGGCTCAGACCAACAACTTGACCCACCAACAACTTTCACACAGAGCTGAGGCTCAGCTAAGTGCTCAGTTTTCCCTCATGTTGTATCTCCTAGATCAGCCTTCCACATCCCCAGCTAATTATCAACATCATCTCTGCAGATAATCTTGTCAGAGGATGACTGTGTCAGAAGATAATCTTTTTAGGGGATAATCTTACCACAGAATCATCTTGTCTCAAGATAATTGCATTACGAGACTCAAGAGGTTCAGTTCCTCCCAAGAATATGGTAAATTTTCAGAAGCAGCAATATATAGTCTTAAGTTTAAAAGACAAATTAAACTATATGAGTCAGCATAGCAGTGGAAATCAGTGTAGGGATCAATGTAGAGCACTCCTTCGTCTCTGCAAAACATCCTGCACAGAAATATTTATGAAAGAGGACTCTAATGAACAGCAATTTTGATGATACACTATATTACAGATAAATAGTCTTTAGTTCTGTCATTGCAGGCTTTAATACTTTGTAATAAAAGCTTCTCCTAGGTGAGGCTCCTCAGGCATTACTTTGCAGTAGCATTTTGTGAGTTAATATTGCACAGAACTAAAAGTACAAGCCTCACAGCACCATTCTTAGGCTAGACTGTAGAGGCCTTCATTTTTAGGGGTGGATTAAAACTCAGCCAGTGCATCACTTATCACTCACAGGAGAAAAATTCTTACAACCACTGCAGCCTTTGCAGATGTTAACAAAGTTCGGATAAGTTTCAATGCCTATATCAGTAATTGCAACTTGTAATTGCCTGCTGCAATTAATGAAATACTAATGGTGCTGGAATTAGGGTTTAGGAACTCTGATCCTAATCCCTGCCCACTCTCACACATTCCGAAGCACAGAACTAACAATCATACTCGAGCCTTCCTTTTCCCAGACAAAGGCTGACTACTTCAGCACTTTTTCCTGACTCTGGACCTGTCCACGGCTATTTCACTACACATCCCACAGGATTGTGTCCATTTGGTTATCAAGGATTGCTTCCAAAAACACTGAGGGCAGCTTCTTTCTCCTGGTTTGACAACGTGTGTCTGTGAGTAGCTGGTAACATCTGGAACAACTACAGCAAAGCTAGAAATGGCAATATTCATCTATATTTAAACAAAATGATCCTACTCAAACGCTACATCCTCAAGCTGCACAGTGTGAGTTTTGCAAGTACCCACCCAAAGGAGCTGGGATTCTGACAGCACTCACAATCCTACCCGTGTGAGATGAGCTGCTGTTATTCTGCCAGCTGTTGGTAGAATTCCCTCTCTGTGGGCAGGAATGTCAGACTGCTGGCAGGAATGTGCTGCGCTGCCACTGCACCTTCACTCCACCCCCGAGCCCAGCTTTCCATTGCATTTCTACTTTCAGTTTTATTTAGCAACTTTATTTCAGCTGCACTTCCTTTACGCTGTTTTTTATGGGTGGGGAGAACAACACCCTTATCCTTTCTTTTTGTTTTAACCAGTTTCTACTGTTCTCTAACTTTTATTTCAGCCAGAAGCATGATTGTCGTGGTGTGCCTTCACTAATTGATGCTCTCCACTTCCACCCCAGCCCATGCCTGTTCCATGCCAGCTGCCTATTTTCAATTTATTTAGAGATATTCTTTATCCTCTTCCTCCTGACCTCCATGACCCTATTTGTGCTACTGCAAAAAGAAGGATGATTGTCTAACATCCATGAATCACCTCAGCTTGATATTTTCAGACTGTTTAAAACCTCAGCCTTCACTATTGACTACATATTTCCTCTTTCTTTTTCCTGCCATGAAGAAAACACTATTTCACTACATTACCAATTTTCATTTATTGGCTTATATGGGGCAGTACACTCCTTTATAATGTTATAAAAGCTTTTATCAAAACTTCCATTTTTTATTCTGAATAGTAGTCCACCTCCAATGGCTTTTTAAATTAATCTGGGGAGAAAAATAGTGCCATCTGCATCTGAGACAATTGTAAACACAAACCTTGAAGGCGCTAATGAAAGTCAGGATATGTAAGTATCTTCTGCACTTACTGGAAAACCTTGGAAAACCCCTGCCTTCAAAGTAGGGTTAACATGTTTCAAATACTGGGAAAATAGGATTGCACTTTTGTTTTAGAAACCAGCCTTGAAGAGGAAAACATGGAATTCCCATAGCACAGAGACAGAAGACTAAGATTGGGATGCCGTTTCCCAGAGGGTTGCATGTTACGATGCCGCAGCTCTCTGCAGAGGTGGTCTTCCTATTCCACCCCCAGCCACGCGTCCTGTCTGACCCCTGCGGTCACTGCCAGAACTAAACAGCTTGCTCTGACTTGTGATATTTTTGTGATCCTGAATATCCTAAAGTCAGGTAATTCTTGGATCTAAGGGGAGGCAGGAAGGTGTGATTGGTTGCGGAAGGAAAGAGCTCCTCTGTAAGTAAGACCAGTTTAAGAATTAGGGGAAACTATCCTTACCTTCACTCTGTTTCAGATTGGGATCTGTGTTTGCAGGGAGCAGGTTTTTCTTTTCACGAACCAATAAGACCTTCCACTAAAAACATTTCAGTCTCTAATTAAATGCAATGACAGTAACGTAATTACATTACTATCCTGCAGAGTTTTTAATATGAGTTCACTTAGTCTGCATTTCACTGCTGGTGATTTTGCATTACCAACTGACTGTTTCTGTGCATGATTAGCTGCCATTAGTCAGACTTCCTTTCACCCATCCACAATTTATCAATAATCTTAGCATTCCTATCTAAAGACACTTGGAATGGATTTCTGTGCCAGAAGGAGGGAAGTGAGGTGCCTGGGTCAAAAGTTACTACATAATGATACACATGAGTAAATATTTTTATTTTTAATGAGGTGAAGCTCTTCGTAATCTCAGAAAGGAGAGAACCTGCCCCAAAGCACTTGCTCTGAAGAATCCTGAAGATGAGGAGTACAAAGCCCTCTCAACTTGCACTGACTGCAACTGGACTTTCAAATATCCCAGTACCCTGCAAACCAAAGCTAATGAAAACGTAGATTTTCCAGTTACAAAAGTAAACTTTCTGATAAGTTTTTTCTCCATCCTTCATAGCACAGTCCCCAAAAAATCAGAGGTCTGCAGAGAATTTCTGCCATACACATTGTCCCCAAAGAAGTCTCTTGGGAAGTTTCCTTTTCTGCCATCTTTCCCTTTCAGGCAGAATAGGCTTCCACAGGTCTCTTCTCCCTATTTTTGTGCAGCACTTTTCCATTTGTCTAAATTCCGTTGTGTACTCTATAAGTGATGCATTAGAGTACAGGTGATTCCTAGAGTTATTCCTGCTAGAAACAGAATTCAGCATCAGAAACATCTTTATAAGCCAAAAGCAATGAAAAAGTTACATTTACAGGAAACAAAACATGCTCAGAATTTCAGTTCAACCTTTTGTGTGTTGTTCACCAATGCAGACAGCTGGAAATGCTTCTGGTGAGAGTAAATTTTTTCAAAGGAAGTGGGGAAAAAAAGAGGTTTTTTCTGTTGTTGTCTCATATGGTCTGAGTGTTTTCAAATTATGCCCCGCTAGTATGAAAACAAGAGTTCTGAAACTGTGTTTATTTACTGGAAAATAAAATATTTGTTCATTTCCTACAGCTTTACTGTCTTTTCTAAACATGATGCAAAGTTCCCTTTGCATACTTTACAAGCTTTTGTGCATTTTAACCAATTTAAATGAGAAGCTGGGAAATGTAGAATAGGAAATACTAAAAGTTTGTAATGACAATTCTGACACACCGAAAACTTGAAGAATTAAGGTGTTAAAAATCATAGCACTTTGAGCTATTTAGCAAAACTTTCAAGATCAACAACTCTGCTTTCCAGAACCTTTAAGTGTTTATTAAGTAGATTTCATAGAATTTCTTTGATCACATTTTTTACAATAAAGCTTTTGCAAAGCATGCATCCTAATTGTTTATTTACACAATATTAATATTCAGGCAGAAGGATCATGGAAGCACAGTTAATTAAATACAAATTAATGTGGTGGAATATTTAATTATCTATTCTACACCTCACAACTAATGATTATGTAAATGCCTTGCATTTAATCTTGTTCCCAGGAAATTAACTTAATGGCCTTCAACAAATGAACATTTTGTATGCATTGCAGGACACTTTATCTAAATTTTAACAGCATGGTATTAGTTTCAGATAATAACATGATTACATAATTTAAAATGTAAATGTATACAATACTTTTGTTTTCTTGATTTTACTTCAGAATTCAGAGTGAAATACAGGACTATTTCTACATTGCAGTTTTGAGGTCTTTGGGCTGGGCTTTGGCCAAAATGTATTTTCCCAGTTTTGCTTTGAACACGTTTGCAGGGCTCTCTTTGACCCCAACACCCAGCCTGTTCCTGGGGAGGAGAACTGGAATTGTGCCTCTCCCAGCTGCAGAACATGAACCCAAGACATACCAAAGATACAGAAAAATGTCTTGCTCTAACACAGAGCTCCTGCTAAATTGCCCCAACCCTGGTAGAGGAATGAATATTGAAAGCTTTCCATAGCAGAGACTTTCCCCTGTTGATTGCAGAAAGAGTCTGGACCTTTCTGTAGATGAGGAGAATTTATCTGTGTATTTCTGGTGGATGGTTAAGGCAATACTTACATAGCAAACCTCCCATCAAAGAAACCACCTCAACAGTTAAACAGAAAATGAACAGTGCAAGGCAGCTTCATCCACTGGTTTTTTACTTATAGAGTTATTAGGAACTCCTACATGCTTTAACCTTGGAACCCAGAACACTTTGGAGTGATCTCAAAACGAGGTTATGTAATTACAACAAGTATCCTTAACTTTTGCTAAAGTACATGTCAGATATAGTGCCTGGAAAAAAGGTTTCTTGCTACGAACCTGTATAATTAGTATACTCTCCAATCCAGGATTAATCTAAAGAGCTCTGCTTCTCAGGCAGAGAAGAGAGAGGGGATTTGGGTCCCACGCACAGCCTGAAAATTGAGTGATGATTATTATTTATTTGTCTGTAGGCCTGGGCATCAAACACTGCCTATTCCTGTTACATTTGATTTTGCACAACAGCCAGAAAAAGCTGAAATCCTACTCAGAGTCAGTGGAAGCCAACGGGAAATGATCAGAAATCAAACCAAAGGAATGAAAGTGAGGCCTTCTGGTACATTTTATAGCTTCAGAGCATTTTATATATTTTAGAAAGGCAACACAACAGTGAATTATATAGGCAGGGAAATTTTACCAAGTGATGGCAAAGTGTGTTTAGAGAAAAATGAGAAACTATTCAAAGAATAGTTTCAGCCAAAAGGATAAAATGAAAGTTTTCAAAATTTATTGTGTCATTTTGATATTATTCAAATTAAGTGTTTCCTTTGTGAAATAAGGAAGAGAAAGAAGGCTTAAGAAGATAGAATCCCTGTTTCATTTACGAAGAATGAGAGAAAGAGAAATCCCTGGCTCTGACAAGGTACACTCATATGAATTAAACATTTGCTTATCCATAGTACTGCACTTGTTAATCATCACTGTAATTGCACTCAGGAAAAAGGGAACGGAAATTTCACAGAGAAGAAAAAATCTTTGAGGAATTTACCCATTCTGAATTCAAGGGGAATATTAGTTTTAAGAGATTCAGCTTGAATAGGTCAGCATTAGGAGATGCTGTTTTAAAGAAGAAAAAGAAGACCTAAAAGTATGTTTTGCTTTGGATTTCCAGTGTGGAAAAGGAGAGAACTGCAATTATCAACTAGAACAAGCCATAGAATATATGTGCAATTAGATAACTCAGCACAAGGCAAGCTCTTTGAACTCTAAGACACTCTGGATCTAAATTCTTGGATGCTCCAGGTATCTTCCCATGGTTAAAGCACAGTGCATGTTAAAAGGCTTTGTGCTTTGGATTCATAGGAGGTACATGTTAATTGTCATTCACTCGTCATAACTGTCATCCTGAAATCAGCTGAATAATCACAGCGAAGAGCACCCATAAAAGTGAGTTGACCAAGTTAAAATTAATTAATTGATGTTGTGTTCTTTGTTTCATGTGATCTTTTACAGTTGTCTTCTGCAGGGTTATATTTGTGTTTTTCAAATAATTTTTTTGCCTCTGCAAAGGAAATGAGTGGCGTTATCCTTGGTATGCAAAATTCAGAATATGACATAGAGTTTATTTTAATCTCCCATTTTTCTTGCTGTTTGCTGCCAATTCATGAAGCTTTCTTTGGGTGAAAATCCTTCTGTTTACGTTTCCTTCCTCATTGCTTGTTGTTCTGTTTGTCCATTACTAACATTTAGCTGATTCTTTTTCAGAGTGAGAAACAGATAAAGCACGGGTGGAAACCTGCAAGGAGATGGGAAATTCTTGGAGGAGCTTAGCAGTCAGTGGAAGCTGATTGCACTCAGTAATGACACAGAACACTCAATTCCTTCCAGGACCAGTGGTCAGGTGGGAAGGAAAATGAATGACAGAGTGGAAATAGCTATTTTTGCATATTATTTCAAAAGGCCTAATTCAACTGTCTTTTAAGTCACTGGGAGGTTTTCCACAGAGTTTAATGGAAAACTCTTAACATTTTACACCCTTAAAGATTTTGTATATAAAAATATACCCAGGCAAACCTACCAAAATCAGCCAAATGAGGACTCCAGTAACTACCCTGTACTAAAGTCATCTTTCAGCACCCATCTCCACCAGGCAGTGTCAACAGCAGATCATACTGAGGTCAGAGTCAGAAACAGAGGAGGTGATCTAAAACTGAAAGTACAAACTGGAAATATCTGTATAAAATGAGATGTTTTCCCATGACTATTTGATATCAGAAACCTTTTCCATGCGTAGAAAACAATTCAATGAATATATACCTCCAAACTCTATAAAATACTCGTTAAACTGTGGCTGGATCACCATTCCATGTTTTAAACAGGCTTTAGAAACTTTCCATAAAAGTTTCTCCACAAAAGTTGCCCTATCAGACTAATCTATTCTTCAGAACACCATCCATTTATGTTGAACATTCCACTCCCTCTTCCTTTTTCCTTCATCTCTGCTGTCTTCCCCTTAAAACACCTTTTCATCTTCTTTCCCAGACTTTAATTTCTTGATCTTCTTTCCCAGACTTTCCCTATGCCCTTCTTTTTATATTTATCCCGCGGAAGAAAAAAAGAATTAAGATGGTAGTGGTTGCTATAAAGTTTTCTGGAAAGGTATGTGGAAAAGGAGTTCTCAGGGCAGAGTGCTGGGGAGGGCCAGTGAGGGGATTAATTAAGGCTTTGCAGCCCCTTTCCTGCTTCCAGGCTCCCTCTGGTTCAAGAGGACTGTTTGCATTTGCACATTCAGGGGAAATTAATTTTGTCCAGCTGAAAGGACACAGGAGAGCGGTGCAGCTCCTGTCGTGTGTGGTTATCTGACAGCTCAGACTCAATGATCTGGCTGTTCTCAGCTCAGGACTGACGTGGCCATCGGCTCAGAACTCCCACTGTGGCCTCCTCGCTGGGACACAACAACAGCTCTGCATGCAGGTCCCCTGTGCGCTCACTTCTCTTCTGCTGCCAGCACTCGTGTGCGCTCTGCTCCCCCCTCCTGACCGTCCCCACAGCCTGGGCTCTCTTCCCCTGGCACCAAGCATCCCCAGGAACCAGATTAAATAGGATTTAGCCCAGAATCACCAACATCACTTCTTCAAATAGTTAGGCTTCACAGTCATAAAATAGCAACTCCTCCTTGGATTATGGCAGCACATTCCTGAGCCCATGTAATCTTAAAACATACATTGCAGGGCTCTAATTTCCACTGACTGTCAGGCACCTGTTTATAGTTATGTGGTGTGTTGACATTTCAGATGTCCTGCAAAGACTTTCACGTTGATTTGGACAGGACAGCTCACAATTTAAAAACTAAGGATGTGAAAAATCACTGCAGCATGTATCCACTGCAGTTTTCAGATGGGAGGCAAACATAATTCTCTGTTACCCTAGACTTTTACATTTTTGTGAATAAAATGAAACCCAGACCATTCAAAGACATTCAGCTTTTGTGTCAATCTAGTCCTGCTGGAAACACTGATAAATACCAAGAGTTTTTAAAAGCAGCACAGTTAGGTCACTGCTGAGCACCTTTGCAGATCTCTGTTTCAATCAGCAGTTCAGCCTCTGTCTAGTCAAGGAACCAGGGCATCAAATTTCAGAGCTGATGTCCTTTCTATCCTTTGTGGCCTTTTTTTGCCTTTTTAGGAAAGAGTTGCATATAGAAATTACTGCTGAAGAGGAAAAGAAATCATTTTAATATTTGTATACTTGACTAGGTTTTCCCTTTTCATTTTTTATTAGTTGAGAAACAATTGTAATACTTGAGCAGCCAGTGAGTTCACTTTATTAACAGTTCAAACATAATGTGAAGCCAATATACTTAATATTAGTTATTAACCTTCTGCAAATTTAAGCTGTATTTTGCTCACTTAATTAGGTAAACTACATTGTTTTTCTCTTACTGGTTCCTTCTTTAATATGAGAGCATTAAAACACCATAGGGTGTATTGTATTTTAATCGAGTATATATTTTTCTATGAATTGTAAATTGTTTAGAAATTTTTTCACCTTCACTATTCTTGCGATTCACAATAAAATATGTGATCCCTAATGCAAGCTTTTTAAAAAGTGACTGCACCCAGCCTGTAACTAATTAATTATGAACATAATCTGTTCTAGTGACAGTTATTTTTTAACAAAGCTTTATAATGCAAATCATGGCATTTACATTTCTATTCAAGGGATGCCTACACTTAAAATCTCACACAGGATATTGCCTTAGAATCAATTCGCTACTTTCTCTTTTTCTCTTTCACCTTCTACTCTCTCCTTTGCAGTTCTCATTTGCTTTTGAAACGGAACAAAACATTGCTAATTTGGCTCAGGCTTTCCCCTCCTCATGGCATTTTCCTCCTTTAGCCTTGCTGCAGAGTGAGTAGATCAAGCTATTGAATGTAAAGGCAGAGAGCATTTCACTGTACATGAAATGAAGGAAGATCATGCTGGGACAGTCACCTTCAACATCGTGCATTCAGTCTAAATTTACAGTAATAGACTCATACTCGGAGGACGCTTGCTGTGTTTGTTTGCAAACTAGTATGCAGTACTTACAAGTCTGTGGTTTTATTGACATATTCCTTTCCTTTCCTGTGGTTTTTAATTGAAACCCCCACTGCTCAGCCGAGCTCCTGGAAGTCAGAGAACAGAAGTTTTGCGTTTAGTTTAGCATTTAGACAAGATGAACACGTACAGGAGAGTTCTGCTGGTCGATTAGGAAATGCACAGTTCAGGGCTCTTGGAGTTTTTGTTTTGATTAAGTGAGACTCATGATATGTGTATGGAATTAGTACTATGAAATCAAAAGAATGATGAAGAAAATGGCTTAATGTATAGAGCTCAACATGCAAATGAAAAAGTCATTTTAGTAGCACTGGGTTTGGAAAAACTAGAATAGAAAAAAATGAAAAATTAGAAAAATATTAGAATAAAAATATTAGCATAATAATATTTGCTAGGAGGTGTTTGCTTCCTGCTGCTGCGTGCACACTGCTGCCTGTGTGTCCCACCTGAATGCTCGGTGCACACCCCTTGTGTCCATCCTGGTCCCTCTCTGGGTGAGCTGAGAGTGAGCCAAGAGTAGCCCTGTGTATCATAGGAAAGGTAACATTCCTTAAAAAATTACAGTGTCCTTCACCAATGCTGAAATAAAACTAGTTTGATACCATCAGATTACAAAAAGCATTTGCAAAACTGATTGGAACTGATAAAGAAAAAGTCCGGCAAATCTGAAATCTCATTTCCAGGCCCAGGAATATCACCCGAGTTAGAATTCTGATAACTTACTCTTTTGCCTTATGACCGGAGTTAAAATCCATTGGAAGCATTTAGGACCCCAGGGAATGGCATGAAGCTGTGTCAGGGAATATTTAGGTGAGATTTTAGAAAAAGGTGCTTCCCCCCGAGGGTGCTGGCACTGCCCAGGCTGCCCAGGGAAGGGGCACGGCCCCGAGGCTGCCAGAGCTCCAGGGGCGCTTGGACAGCGCTGCCAGGGATGCGCAGGGTGGGGCTGGTGGGGGCTCTGTGCAGGGACAGGGGCTGGATTTGATCCCTTCCAGCTCAGGATAGAACTCTGTGGTTACCAGTACAGTTTTCATTTAACTAAAATAGCCATACAATACAAACAGACAACTAAGCCAAAAAATGCAACTTATGTCCACATCCATTCAGTAGACTCCATGATCCTGGGCTGAAACATGTCCTTTTCTTCCTACAATGAAGAGATTTGCTTGCTTGTACTCAAAAATGAATGGAACCAACTGGCCCTGGATGCAGATGGGAAATTTAGCCTTTCAAGAATTCCTCCTGCTGCATTAACACCCCTCAGCAAAGTAGCCAGCAGAGCCTTTGCAGCACAGAAGTTATGCGTGAAAGAAAAATACACCACCAGCATTTGTTAAATAAATGTCTGTTAATGAATAACATAAAAGAGCCCATGTTCCTCAGTTGTAAATAAGAGAGAACAGAGAAGTGTGAAAAGAACTGTGCTAAAGAAACAATGAAATATTAATAAACTTGTGTAGGAAGGCTCGCTAGGTGAAGAATTAGACAAATGCATCATTTGCTTTCTTTATCCCCCCACAGGACCATGCCTGCATGAGCTGGTATTGACCCATGAGGAACTAGAACACGCACACAAAAAATCCATGATGAGCAACCCACAATTTCAGAGTCCAGGTCATGCCACAGACCACTGTACAATTAAGGAGGTTACGTGCATAGTAACATGACAATGAAAAACCTCCTGTTTATTCTGCAAAAAGCCTGGAAATCATGTATACCCCATCCTGGTAAACATTAATGTTCCTTTCTTTTTTTTGTTCTCATGGTTTTAATCATAACTGAGTAACTGACACGAATAGATGTGAAAGGAAATAAGTGATTATATTAAAATTGTCAAAAGATCATCCAAATATCTGGAATTTTTAACAACTCTATTGGTGAATTGCTGATTTTTTCCCATAAGAAGCATATGACCAAACATATTTACTGCATGTGTGCTGTGATGTGCATGTGCACTCTGAATCCTTATCATGGACCCTGGATTAAGGTACCTGAGAAGCAATTATTGATTTTTTGGATGAAAACATCCTCTTCAAGAGAGCTGGTCACTGCAGCCTGAGGGATTGCACTGGTCATTTGTTACTGGTAAATACTGACTTCTGAAAGGAGATCACAAAGGTAACCAGGTTCTTTTGGTTGTCTACATATCAAAGTTAGAAGGTATGAAATTAATACCTTGTTTGAAGCTCTTTCTAGCTGAAATGGCAAATCACCAATTTCACCAGCGGGAATATTTAAGAACTTGCAAATATCCCTGTCAATGTTGCTCATTATGCAAGAAATAAACTATAACAAAATGACATGGTGAGGCAGTGTGCTGCTCCTCTGAGGGATAAGTGGGAAACTGCTGCCAGGAGTCCACTGAAATTCAGTGTGGGAAGGACTGCCAGCTGGCTGTCCACAACAAAACAGGACAAAAACCCCTCTATTCTCTGCCTATCACTACAAGAGCAGCCATTTGGCTCAAGTCCATGCCAAATCAAATATCCAGCTGGAAGACAGTTCCCATTTGTGCCTTGAAGGGTTAAGGAAGGTGTGCAGAAGGTAAAACAACTATTAGGTTATTATTGCATGAAACAATTTCTGTCACTGGGGAGTGGCATAAAGAAAAAATCCCTTGTTGTAAATATAGAAATTATAGCCCTAGATTAAGATGTTTTCCATCTTTTTAGCAAAGTTTGAGCAAAGAGATTTAACCCATGATGCCACTACTTGCATGGCTTTCTTATTTGGGCGTTAGTTCCAATCAATTCTTTGAAAATAAATGACAGCTGAATAAATTACTGATGATAAACTGTAGGTTTATTCTCATTTTTCTCTAATGATGGTTTTACCCTCTCCATTTATTTATGATAATTTAAATGCTCTACCTGCCTGCTCTATAATGCAGACTTATTATACCATCTCATTATCGTGAAAAAGATCCACACACAACCCCCTCCCAAGTATTTAAAATAAAAAGCAACCTAGGATAAAAATATCTATGCTGATGACCTATATTGCAGAGTATATTATTTCTCTTTCTCATGTATGGCAACAGGATTGGAATATCTGATTTATTCTTTATTTGGAGTTCAGAAGGAGGCTTATTTGGAAAGAAACAGACAAAACTTTCTTAGCTGAATACTTAAAGCTTTTCCCCAGTGCAACATGTGATGTTATCTGAGGTCCTGTTTCTCTCTGCCTTGTTCTAGTTGGCCTGCACATAGACAAAGATCCTCCCTTCAATGCTGTAGATCAAACTGAAGGTAGAATACAGTTACCTAGTAAAAATAAAATACACAGTGCTCTAACACACCACATTTCATGGCTGAAAAGGAACAAGTCTTCTTAACATATTTGCATTTAAATCTTCCACCCATGATGAATGCTATGTTTTCCATTTATCTCGAAATGGATATGCTGTTACCATGGTTCCAACTCCAAAATCTGAAGCAAGGATTGAGTCATAAAACTGCAAGAGAGGATGGATAGTGAAGTACCTGCCTCTACCCAAATATTTCAGATTTAATGGAATGTAGGGAACATTTCTGCCTATGCTGAGACACAATGGCAGGTCTTTTCCACCTGTGATGCTTGCAGAAATAAATTTAGACACAAATTTAAACTCTGGTTCTTTGCATCTCCTTCTTCAAACCAATCACATCTTTTATGGATGGAAGTATCTTCCAGGGATGCTGGGAAGAACAGTCCTGTCCACCTGTGCTGTGTAGCTCCCCAGGGTTAGAGTTAGGTTTTAAGGCCCATGTCCCTGGCCACCCCCTGGCATTTCTCTCCACACCCATCCCTGATCTCCAAGATCCTTCCTCAGCTGAGATCTTGAACTTATTTCCAAGACCACTTCTCTTCACAAATTCTTCTTTCTGCACCAACTCTTCTTTCCAGAACCTGATCTTCCCAATTTCCACAGTCCATGCGCAGAAGTAAGATGTGTGCTCAGCCTCCTGTTTGACAGTTCTGTGTCATGCCTCTGGAAGATTTGGGACATGTCAGTTTTGTTTAGTCTAATTGTCATTAAAATTTACAGGCAGTCCATGTTGGGTGCAGTTAGCAAGGAGAAGACTTCTTGAAAGTTCAGAAATTTAATTTAGACTATCTGTCCACATGTGCACAAACTCCCAATTACCTGCCAAATGTTAGCGTTCCAAATCTGAGCTAATTTTTTGCCTAGAACATATAATTAATATATTTCCTTCCTTCCATTTTGCCTTCAAATTGCAACTCTGATGGCAGCCTACTTTTGGATTACTCCACCACTTTATTAGAGAGGACAGAACTCCCCAATTCCCAATCCCAGTTTTAATGATTGTGAAATTACTAATATCCACCTAACATAACGCCATTTACTTGAAATGTTCCTTACTTCACTTGTCAGGTGCAACATGAGTTTCCTGTAGGTGCCCTGAGGGAACAAATAGGACATTAACATCGCTGGGGCCATGACTGTGCCTTAAAGTCTAAAAAAATCCTGAGAGTGTCTGATCCACAGCTCCACCAGCAGCAGAGGCCATGCCGGGGACTCTGGCTCTGTACTGCCAGACCCTTAGGGCAGATTTGTTCTCCAGCACAGCCCCTGGACACATCCTTCTATGTATCCAATGCCAGTTAGGACAGATCCTGTCCTAAAAGTGAGGGAACCCCCCTTTCAGCTTCATGGAAACTGCTGCACAATGATATAAACATCACCAAGTCTCGATTTTAAAATGTTAATTTATCTTCCCAAATTACCACACTCACATATGGCTCATAATTGCAGTATCATGGAGTGTCAATTGAGCAAAACAGATGTATTTTTCAAAAAACTGTGACACTGTTTGCAAAAGCTCTCTATTCTCCATGGGTGCACATGCTGCTTCTACCTTCTGCTCCAGTACCTACATATTGATACTGCTCAACTAAATGCAGATTTTCTGCTTCAAGAATATACAGCATTAACATTCAGGGCAGCAAATCACTTCATTCTGAGACAGTTTAGAAGTGGATTATCCTGAATAAACCAGTCAAAGTAAATGCTTGGGCATGAAGGTGCAGCCCAGGATTTTCTACAGAGCCCACAAGAAACCTAAACCAGGATGTTCTGATATATTAGATTATTCATAAATTAGGAAAAAAAACTAATGAAGTATAAAATAGCTCCAGGTATAGTAGTTAGGAATGACAACTTTGGTAAATTGGAATCCTGTCCCATTAGGTTTTAAATTTGTGACTTCACAGAGCACATCTCTGGTAGCTGCTATGAAGTGCTGAATTGCTCTGAAACTACTCCAGTGACCTTAACAAGCTTTAATGTTGGTACCAATGAGGTCCCTGTCTAAGAGACATTTTCCATCCTGTGTGAAAAGTGCAGTTACTCAGCTCTTGATTAAATAATCCTGGAGCTAGTCCCATCTTTCTGTGTGGAAAAGACTTTGCCATACATTAGCTGTGAGACACCACTTGGGTACTGCTATTCCAGCTAGGGTTTCCTTTGGTACATGAACCCCAGTTTACACTGAGGGTGTTTCAAGGAGTTCAGAGTTATTTAGTGCGTTCCAACTCATAGGATATGAAAATTTTTTTGTGGAAGATGTTTCTTCTTAAATTTTCAGAACTCTTCCCTTCTAAGTTCACATTGGATTTACTTGGTTTTCAGATAGCTTTCTTCTTGTTTTCTTACTTTTCTGAAGAAAGAAGCAGAGTTTATGTAGCTTTCAGAAGTGTTGAAACATTTCCTCTCTAGTTTGGTTGTTTGATATTTTTTAATAGAGATGTCATCCTCCTGGACTATTTTTAACATTAGCTTTAAGAAAAGATATGTTTTTAAATTGCATTGTTAAAGAAATTGACTGCATGGTGATTTTAACTACATGGTGTGAGAAAGATGCCCGCTTTCAAAAACTGCAGGGAAAATACCCCAAAATCTCCATTGTAAATACTATTACATTGAACTAATTTCTCTCAGTTATCATTCTTAATTGCTTGCTGTGCAACAAGTCATATTGTTCAGTAAATCAAAAGCAGGCTCCTGCAGACATTTTGTGATCTGTATTACTTTAAAGTTTAGCTCTCCAATAGTTCACAATGAGTTTTTCATTGCATTTCTGTCCATTTCATGTCTCTTCTTGCAGCAGAATTTACAGCAGTATCTTCTTCATTTAAAGAAGAAATCTCAAGGTGCTGGACGCTGAAGTGCCTGTGGAACAAAGTGATTTACTGCTGGTATCTTGGAGCTCTTTTGTATGCAGGGCTCCGTTGGGATGCAGATGAAGTGGGAGTGGGGCCTGAGCCCTGATGTACAAGCTGGATGTTCTCACCAGATACAAGCTAAAATAATACAAAAAAACCCCCAATAATACAGAGAAAACCAAGCATAGTGCCATTACTTTTATAACAATATGATTCTCATAAATACCAGCATTTATAATATCTAGCAGCCCTCTTCCTCTTTAATTAGCATATGGATTCCTTATTCTTTTTAACTTTTGGCATTTTTTAATTGGGCCTCTACTTAATGGAGATGATACTTAATTCGGGGAGAAGAGGATGAAAGCATGGCTCAGCTCCCTTCTACTTTATGGGCTTGGGTCCATTATCCCTGCCCCAGCTCAGACACCCTCTGCCTTGCTAAGGGAGTTGGCAGAGTGATATATTGAGACACTGGAGACTGCTGCTGTACTCCTGGATGTGTTTAGGGAAGTTTCTGCCCATCTCAGGGCCTCTTTTTCTCTAATGTGTGTATGCTGTAATATCAGCTTAGTCTCTGAGCATTTGCAAAATAAACACAGTGTGGGTAGTGTTGTTATCACAATATCATTTCACTTAAAACTTCTGAAACATATTTTTTAACTCCTTTTAATTTAGAAAATACCAAATTATACGTGACATCAGCAGTTCCCAGTATATAAAGCCACAGTGGATGCATCCTTACTGCCAGGAACAAATTCCCCTGCCCATAGCTGTACTTTAGGATACCGCATTATTGTGCCTGAGAGCCTGATTTTCCATCCTGGAATATCAGCAATGCAGATAAGGCTCTGTATTGGCATTTTTTATAGTTACTGCCGTTGAGATATCGGGGACACAACTGCAGATTTTTATCCTCTCTGTCCTATCAGATACGAAATTGTGAACCTTCTCAAAATGTCACCACTGGAAACAAAAGGCAAAACTGATTTTTTTTTCCTGTGCAATGTGTTACCATCCACTGTGTGGCTCAATTCAATTTTTACAAGGCTTCCTTATGAGGTGCAAGAAACTGATTTATGAGTCCACATTAAAGCCTCCTTCACTCTTGAGATTCTGGTTAAATATTATATGATATGACACAAGTATATTGAAAAATAGAGTTTCAGCTTATTATGGGCTTTCGCTTGCTACCCTTGCAGCACATTCATTTCAGACCTTACAGAATGCCTTACGTTTCTATTTTTTATGTATCGCTGGTAAATGTGAGAGTTCAATTTGATACATGGCAATATATTCTCTCTCAAACAAAAGTTACCAGATAAGATCCTAGGAAAAGTCTTCATCTTCTGGAAATGCCTAATGTATTACTATGGGAGAGTGGAAGTAACTATTTTGTCACACGCTATTATGGATGAAACTTTTATTTTGGATGTCTTTCTACAAGATGGAAACATGTGATTCCACATTCCAGACAGATTCGGTATTACACAGCTATAGGGAGGTTTACACATCGTTACTTGGATCCATATCTCAAAATCTGTTTGAGTAACAGAAAATCCTGTTTTATTTTTGCCTCGTCATGTTTATCCACAGCAGAGATTGTTCCTAGCCCTTCCATGGCCACGGTAATGCCTTACAGCATCTGTTCAGATTGGGTTTCCCACTCTAGGAAGGTTTTGAGTGAAAGCACAAAACATTTAACCACTGCTACTGAGGAGCAAACCAACAGGGATTGATCTTGAAGGAAAATCAGAGAGAATCCTGGAATCACAGAATGGGTCAGGTTTGAAGGGACCTCAAAGCCCATCCAGTGCCACCCCTGCCATGGGCAGGGACACCTCCCACTGTCCCAGGCTGCTCCCAGCCCCAGTGTCCAGCCTGGCCTTGGGCACTGCCAGGGATCCAGGGGCAGCCACAGCTGCTCTGGGCACCCTGTGCCAGGGCCTGCCCCCCCTCCCAGGGAACAATTCCTGCCCAAGATCCCATCCAGCCCTGCCCTCTGGCACTGGGAAGCCATTCTGCCTTGTCTTTGTATGGACCAGATCTCACCTTAATAAAAGACTAAACCAAGAAGAAGTTCACATTCCGGAGGGATTTCTCAGGGAATAAGTAAAGGTAACACCTCCATCAGAGATGTGTGTGCTCAAGGAAGCCTCTTGATGCCAGTTTAAGAATGGAATGTGACAAATAAACAGCAGCTCAGCATGGACTAGCCATGGAAAGCCATGGAGGCTGTTGGAATAATTAGCAAGGAACTGGTACCTGGGAAGTGAGCAGCATTACACCACTGCACACGGGGAGTGTTCACATTACATGCACTGTCCATATCTCAAAAAAGCATAAAATGGACCTCGGAAAGATTATTAGTGTTGGAACACTTGAAACAGCTACTCTGGTGAGCGAGGCTGAGCAAGCCAGGGTTCTCAGCCTCGGAAAAGATCATAATTTGCAAAAAAGAAGGTAAGTAAGACCAGTCCTTACAAAAAAACCTGATAAGGCAGGAGGTTTAAAGAAGTTCATAATACCTTTTTCTACAATGCAAAATTCAAGCTTTGCCAGGAGGTGCAAGAACCTGAACAGGTTCAAAGAATAGATGTACAAGTGGCATTTAATAATATCTTTGAATATTGCCATTGATATGATGATCATGATGCAATTTTTGCCTCAGAATGTCTTTAAAGAATATTTTTGAAGAAGCTGGGAGCTTGTACCTGGGAAAGCAGTCATACAAACGTGTTTGCACCTTCCCTATCCCTCAGGGTTATAAGAGATGTCCCTTTTGCCTGAGTCAGGCTTGGGATTTTCTGTCCACCTCTATTGCTTGAATCTTTTAAATTATTTTTAGCTCTGTTAATCTTCTTGTCATAGTCAATTGCAAACACATTCATGGCATGTTAGAGTTAAATCACAGGTGTTCTTAATTTAAAAATTATTAGCATACTACATAATTAATTAGACTTTTACACTTCAGTGAGTTTTGGTTCCCCAAAGAAAATTGAGCATAGAGAATATAATTCGATTTAATTTTTTGTCAAGGTTTAATCTACCTGAAACGTTGTTATATTTCAGAGGAAGTCTAAACTGCCTAGATCTTGTCAGACTTTCCTTAGTGAGAGCAACATTTATTTATTGGAATGTTAAAATGGAACTAAGTCATTTAAAAAGAATGTTTTTTCTCTTTAAAATTTAAAAAAAAAAAAAAGACTGAAAAAAAAATATATAAGAGCAAGGAACACATTCAGGCACTATCCAAGATATGTGGGCTGTCAGTATGTGAAACTTGTGACAGAAGTGGTAATTCTACCGAAAATAATTAAGCACTTAAAATGCAAAATTAAAAGGAGTTGTTGGGAGAAGTGAAGAAAACAAATGCTTTAAGAGCTGCTAAGTAAGGTTTTTTCAACTGCAAAAGAGTCAGAGCACTTGAGGAGACAAAAAAATAATGGCTTTTTATATAAATAATTGGAGGGGAGGGCTAAAAATACTAATAAAAGAGTTCCACTCTTTGATGCTACAAAGACTGAGTAGCAAAACATCAGCTCCAAATGTGTTGGATGGCATAAACTATTGATTTTGTGAATAGAAGGCAATTGGGAGTCCTCATCTGGGGTGATTGAATTTGAGAAAAATTCTATAATTCATCAGTTCAACGCAAGGTATTTTTTTGAATAACCATCAGGTAAACAGCATTTTTTCACAACTGCAGCAAAGAAACCAAAATATCTCTGTGTTATAATATAATTTATAAACATTTTTCCCCTGGAGGACCACTCATTCCAAATGAGCAGTTTGTTGTTAATTTTCAATTTTACATCCTGCCATAAGGAGGCTTGGGAAGAGAAAAACATTCTATATTCTTCAATATGTAGACAAAGCATTGCCTTCTCCCATGACCATAATTCCCTATAGCCTAGTTTATCTTAATCTGACTGGAATGAAAAATTTCTCAGAGGAGGAACCAAATATATAATTTGAATAGAGATTATTAAACAGCAGAAGCATTCAAAAATCAACTTCTTTATCTTGGGAATAACAATATTTATCAAATGTTATTCAACAGTCATTCAACACAAAGTACACAGAATTGGCTTCTGTGGCAGAGACCAGGAAAATGGGAAGTTTTTAGTGGATAACTCCTAACCTGTTGAGCTAAAGAGCATTCTCTGCCCTTTCCCCCCCGCCCCCTTCTGTTTTATTTCTTGATGTGCTTTTTTCATAGAGTGGAACATCTTCAATAAACAGGTGATGAGTTCCCTCTCCTGCTCCCTCTTTCCCTTTATAGTAGATTGAGAACTCTTGGGATATGAGAAAGTGTTTGTTGTATAAAATCACTGGTGTAGAAAAGGGGTGAATTTTGTGTGACCAACACATATTTCAAAATACCGGTGATACCTCTTAAAAACGCTTTAAAAATCTCTCCCAGAAAGCTGCTCCGAGGCTGTGGGAGCCAGCAGCAGAGCAAGAGAGCCTGTTCTGAGCCAGATATCCAAGCTCCGGGCCCAGCTTTGGTACTTCATACTCTCAGCTGGCACCAAGTTCCCAGCACATGCACTTAAATATCAGCTCAGCCCCTCTGTCTCACGATCACCCCATTCTTTGCCAAGCCAGCCAAAAACTTGTTCAGGAATAATCACACATTTGAACAGAAATCCAGACAGGACTTTATTTTCTTATTTTTGGTGGCACGCTGCAGCAAAGACTGTAGTAGGATTACAATGCTATTCCAGGTCATGAGTGCTAGAAAATCACTCATTGTTAATAAAAACACTATGAAAAGTTGCCACTCTGTGCTTAGCAGCTTTATAAAGTTCACATCTTCCTTCTGTCAAAGCTCCTTATGCAGCAAATAATACTTGTCTTCATGACTGACTAAATCCTACAAAATTTACTCCTTTTAAATCAGATTAAGCTGGTATAATATCAGTAAGACAGTGTTTCTCCTTTGTCTTTTTTGCAGTCAATATTTAGGTATTTAGCTCCATTTTAAAGTTAAATGAGTTTTCAGTCAGCATGTCAAGCAGCACACTGAATGTCAGCAACAGTTCCTATTGAGGAATTATTAAACATGCACCACGCAGATTTATCAGGCTGAACCTGATGTTTTGGATGACATTTGCTCAAATCAGGATGCCGTCACAGCCAGAATGCCAGGCCTGGAGTGCGTGGACAAGAAATAAAGGAAAATGTTACACAGATGTATTTACTTTGGTTTTGGTGGTGTTGCTTCACTGGCTGCCATCTACTTTAGAGTGTCCTGGTTTCAGCTGGGGTGGAGCTCATTTCCTCTCAGGAGTGGGCACAGTGCTGTGTTTGGGATTCAGAATGGGAACAGTGTTGAGCTACCCTTAAACTCATAGGAATTTGGAAAATGGGCAGATGATTTTGCAAGACCGACTGCCATGGAAGATCTGATCAGGCAACTCCCCAGAAACTTTGTTAAATCAAAGATGCTGCTATTTACAAACATTGCCCATGGGAAACTATGATCTTGGACTGTAATTCTGACTGTTGCTGTTTGCTTTGAGGAAAAGCTGAATTTTAAGTGCTGACAAAAGTGGAATTGTAATCTGTGTGGTGCTAATTTTTACTAGGTTCCAGTCTTTATCCATGAAGTATCCTTCTAAGGAAGGACATCTCTTGAACTGATGTCTTGGATATCTCTTCAAAATTGCGAAGTTTACTTCAAAAAGAGGAGAATTCTTTCAGGACTTGGCTCTTCTTTTTGTTCTTATAAAATAATCTCCAGCCTATGAGAACCTGGCTTACTAATGGTCATGCTGTATCTTATTTCATCAGAAAGCACTTTAATCATCCACAGCTTAATTACAGATCTATCAAAGGATCACAGAAATTAGAGGTGGAAGAGGCTTAGTTCACCACTTAGGTCTGCTAATGCAGGAATTTCTCTAGAGTATATTTAATCTTCTTCTGTTTCTCAGGTCCATTTCAAAATGTGCACAGAAGGGTCCCACTGATGCAGGAGTTCCTCTGCAGCACACTTATTCCTCGTTGGTTTTTCAGGCCCATCTTAAGATGGATGTAGACGACTAAAGCATTACCTTTGATGCTGCAGAAACATTCATACCAAAGGACTTGCTTTGGCCATTTTGGAATATATTTCCTGGTGTAGGTTACTTTGCTACATGTGTTGTAACTCTTCACCTTCAATGTAATTCCTTTTAATTTATACCATTATTCAGAGTATAAAGCCAATATATATTACTGCAAGTAATGTCTCTCCTCTAGACTTTTAGTAACCCTCATATGTTTGAAGGGGGTTATAACAATTTTCTCACTAAATTAATTATTTATTAATTAATAAATATAGACTAAAATATTTATTCCCTTCAGAGTGCAAGTGAGCAGAGATGCACAAAAAAGAATAATAGGAGCAGGTACAGAATAAAGTATTATTAAAAACAAGGAAGATGGGCTGAAATCTGTCCTGAAAAGTGTCTGGGTATTTATTATTTCAGACTATTGGTCCTTCAGAGAAACATTAGTATGTCCAGTGATTTGATAATGACAAATGAGATCAAAGATGGTCTAATCAAGAAATAAGTGTTAAACCAGCATGGAATGTGAAAGCAGTGTGTGAACTAATTTTAATAGACACCAGTTGTCTGGTTTGGGTTATTTCTTTGCTTTCAGTTGCAAGGCTGTTCTGCCAAAATGATTTTCCATGAGCCTGGTGACAGTCTCATTTTTCACTATCAAGGAAGTCTGCATTATCAATTACATTCTAACTTATTATAAAGCTGTCTGTTCCAACACTCCACTCTGATATTGTTAGGGGGAAATAGCATCACAGAATACTTTGAGCAGTGAAAGATTCACTTCTTTAATAACATTTCTATAAATATACTTTCAGAATGCAGTGTTGTCAAAGGCAAATAATTTTAAATAATATAACCTGATACACCTAACAGTGTGTGGAACAGATAAAATAAAGATGTAATAGGCGGCTCTTCAGCTCTGCTCCAGCAACTTTGACTCCAGAGATGCACCCTGGGGGATAAATGACTCCTAGGAAGCACAGGACCTCTAAATTTTGGCAATCCCCAAATAACAAAATAGACCTTGAGGCTTCTCCAGTTTATACCAGCTCTTAGCCATACTCAGACCTTGATCTAGTCCAGGGTTAAGATCTCATGTCGGAGTCTAAGAGACCAAATATGACATAAATATAGAGCAAATATAATGCTTATGACCTTCACTATTCTTAATTTAAATGTTTCTATAAATCACACCCACAAAGCTTCCTGAGCTGTATGGAATCACCTTCCCAGGATATGCCTCTCATGTTTCTTACAAAACAAATTAACTCTTTGAGAGAGAGAACTGTGATCCTTCTCACATCTGATGAGTCCCTTCCATGAATGCTGGTTTTAATCTCCCTCTGAGGATTCCAGTTTGAGTTAACAAAGAGCCAGGAGCACGATCTGGACCACGGCTGAGCCAGGGGGTCCAGAGCAGGAGGGGTTCATAAAGGAAACTGGTTGCTCTTACGCAGCCATTCATAAATAAGTCTGGGGTTTACCCCACAGAGAATTGTGTCTCTCCATGTAAAGTTTTAGCACCAAATATCAGTTCAAACATCCCATTTAGTTTTAGAAAAAGTTTCAAGAACACTGGTAAACCTGCTGCCTTCTCCAGCTGTGCCAGTACAGTCCAGCTCATGGCAGACAGTCAGGAAACAGACCCCTACAGAATATTTCCGTGATACTCTTTACTGCTATATCAAATCACTGTAGATTTTGTTCTCTGACTGAAATACATGGTTTCATTTTTCATGAGGTATTCCAAGTGTCCAAAGGAACAACCAGTTTCTGTGACAAATTTCATTTCTCTAGAAATGCAAACCAACCCCAAACTGAATAAAAGCATTTCCAAGGGAAAGCTTTGGACCAGCTGGGTTATAACACCGTAAGTTACATATTTGGGAGGTTTTCAATCTTTAAAAGATTTATTAGCATGTTGTTTTCAGAAAGACTTTATCTACAATTATTGCATTGTGCTGAGGGATTATGTTTAGTGCATTGTGGCCAGGTTTGATAGAAATTAGAGATAGTTCTTAAAAATTACTGATAGCATTGAGGAAGGAATACGAATTTTGTAACTCAGTGAATGCTTTCATATGTATGACTTCCATTAATGTTGGTGAAAATTCCTCAGGCTTAAAGCCCTGAGCCTTAAATTGGATTCTAACACATTTCAGTACTCCTGATTATGCATCCTAAACAACATATGTTATGACATTAATGAGGCCCTTAATTACAAACAGCATAAATGGACAGAAGAAACATGATTTATACCAAACTCATATAAAGCCCATTGCCATATATACAGTGTAGGACCCATAAAACTCCTTATGTATGTTAGTGTTAAACTGATGTCTCTCAAAAGATGGTAAAGGTCAAAATAACCTCCTGCTCAAACATTTATCACTGTAAAATGCATATATCTGGTAACTTGACAGATCCAATGGTGAGATAATAAAGTAGTCTCTCAGCTTAAAATTCAACTAACAAGAATGCAGGGCAATGTTTTGTACTTATTTACTCAAGCACTGTGTTTAAATTAGCTGGACATTGTCTGTCAAAGTGCATAAAACAGCACAGTTTGATAGGACTAATCCCTTACACAGGATGGATCCAGACTGAGAAAACTGGTTGTGTTATTATAGCAACTATCCTCTGCTTGATGAAAACCAGAGTGAGAGATGAGGGGTTTTTTCACTGAGCCAGGTGATTCCTTAAAGGTGGCATGAAAGATATCTTACTTTGGGGTTTCTGTCCAGTGCTGAAGAGTAATAACAGGTAAATTATCAGCCACGTTCAGTCTGTCGCCTGATTTTATGTTTTGAAATCAAATAGAAGGTGAAGTCTCGTGTCTTACAGTGTCTGGGCACAAACTGGAAAATACAAAATGTCATAAATATTTCTGTGCAACAGAGACAATGTGGATCTAACCAGCCAGTCATACACCCAGGTTTAGATAGTACCTATTAAGGTAACCTGCATATCTGGAGAGATAATAACTGATACAAAGACTAGTGCAATGAAAATAATGAAGAGAGGTCCCTGAAATAAAACTCTAGATCTTCTGTTAAGCGTGCAAGATTAAGTATTTCAAACATAAATTTGCAGGTCTGTGACAAAGAATATAGGTCATGCTTACAGGAGAGGATACATCTGTCCTAGGAAACAAGGATCCTGTTAAGAACATGGAAATCCTGATGACTGTGAGAATGTGAGTTTGCAGCAAAATAGAGCACACTGACTAGATTCACATGATCCTTGAACATATCAACCATGACAGCCAGAAAGTGGAAGAAAGAGATCATATTTTCTCAGTCCTGGCAAATTAAAAAACCCATCTGTGAATATTGTCCCCGTTTCTTGTTTCTGCAGAAGGACATCGACGGGTCGGACACACTTCAAAGAAGGACAGCACAAATAATTAAAACACCATCTAAGAGAAGAGCTCTAATTACTCAGCAGTTATTGGGCTCAAAGCAACAATTAATTCTCGGGAAACCTATGACCTGTGCAATGCTGGAATCAAGAGTAAAGGACTGCAACAGTTTCTCTTACACTTGGAATTTTATAGAAGCTGCTTTTACACAAAATTGTTGTTCCCCTTTCAGTGTCTCCCATTGCAAACTTTGCCAGTTCTTTCTGGAGCAGGTGCACAAAATGAAGGAGAACCTTGTTGTCCAAAAGGAGATACTTCTAATATGAAGTATTTTCTAAACTCAAGGGCATTTAAAAAAAAAAATCTTTCATATTGACTGACATTTTCTACTCCAAATTCACTGGAAGTTTTCTAGCAGAATTACTCTGACAAGAATCCTCAGCCAAGCTGAGTTTAGAGAACAATGTACAATTGCCTACAAAAAGCTCCTGCTCAGAAACCTGGAGGACTTCTTTTTCTTCAGAAGGCTTCAGTTACTTTAGTAGGAATGTTACTGCCTAAAATAGTAAAACTCTCCTCAGTATGAGCTTCAAAAGTGGAATGAAATTTATTTCTAGTGTTTCTCAGGGATGCTCTTTGATACAAAGACTTTGACCAGATTAGCAATCTTCCTTTTGCAGACAGAAAATCAGCCTCCCAAACTGTAAACTTTGGGATTATCCAGATCTGTCTTTCCTCCAGTCCTGCATACTTTTACTCTCAGCAGTTCTTTTCCCCTGTTGCTGATTCTAGCTGGCATCAACTTTGGAACTCAGTTCTATTCTTCACCTAGTCTTTATATAAAGAATTTATTTAAAATATTAGTTCATGTAACACTTAAACATTTTCTTATTCTTAAATCTAAATATTTTCTGCCGTTTGGTACAATGCAGTTTTAGGTAGATAAATGTATATAAATTGCACAAAAAGCAACACAACTGAAAAATATGAAGTATAAAAAGCACATGAAATAAAATAAGTTATTCTTGATAAAAATATTTCTCTCACTAGGAAATATGGATGCCATTCTACATGTCATTAGAATATGCAGCATGTTTGCTCTGCAAGTTTTTACCACAGGAGAACATGTGTAGATAAAAGAAATACAAGAAATCATAGGGATGAAAACCTGATATCACTGAAGTTATTTGCAAAACTATTTCTGACTCAAATTATATTAACTTATACATTTATTCCACAGTGATAAACTTCCTTGGTTGTGGCCTCTGCTACCTCGAGACTTGAGAACAAAACATTGCTGTGGAACAAGTGTTCTAAGATGGTTCTAACAGACATTGGTACACAATAACTGCCTTTTTTAGCTCAGGGTTCAAAGGATTTAATATATGATAGACAAAATATTTTCTTTTAAAGTCACTGGTACCACTGATTCTGTGGTTGAACTCCCCTAAGAATGAACTTTCTGTCTTTCCAGCGACAGGCTGACTCTGGTAGTGAAAATCCAACCCCTTCCTGCCACTGCCTTCAGCTCCAGGAACTGCTGGATATTCATTATTTGATTCAAACAGTAGAATTCTCAAGCTCATCTTTATTCAGGTCCCGGAAGTGATAGACCCCTTATATCTGTAAAGTGAATATGAGAAGTGAGTTACTGATATAGAAAGAAGTAGAAGTCTTCAAAGAAGGAAGAGCTAAATGAGAGTCACACACAACTTAGATTTTCTTCATACTAAATAACTCTTATACATCCATTTTCCCTGAACTTTACTGCATTTTGATTAGTCCCCGAAGCTTTGAAAATATATGAAGGATATTGGTCCCAGAACACAAAGTTATACCCAAATAAGATAATAATAATGATATACAAAAAAAACCAAACCCCATAATAGACTGGGGACTGTTAAAATTATCAGAGATAATTTTAAATTATTAATTCCATAATGAACCATTAATTATGAATGCAGGAAGTATTACAAAAGCTATCACAGCATGAGACCATCCAAATTTTTCTTACCAGATGTGTTCTTTTGATTTGCAGAACTGATAACTCAAATGTTCTAAGGGAGGAATTCTGGGGAAACCATACCTACATAAATAAATAATTGCATGTGGGATGAGCAACGTTGCTGAGGAAAGCTTTGTGCATCACAGCCATTTTAATTCCTCCTTTGAAACATGTAGACTTAGGGCAGAGTCATGCAGAAACAGGAGAGTTATTTTATGGGGCTTGTGGCTTTGGTAGACACTCAGTTCTATTTCAGGCACCACTCTCAGGAGGAATGGTTTGTATAGATATTCCAAGTAGCTCAATTCACCCTTCAGTAATTTTAATAACGATTAAGGCTACGCTGCTCACCTAAACCCATTCAGGGACCTATCTAAGTGACCTAATTTTCAGGCTGCTACTCTGCTTATAGGTGTTGTTCCAATCAGAGGGAGCTTAGCTGCACAGGATTTGTGTGCTCACAACTCTGCAGGTAAAAGCACGGCCCGGATTCTCCCGGAGGCAACCTGGAAGGTGCCTGTTACACCTCTGCACTGATCCAGCCTCTGCGGAAAGCTCTTTGGGCTCGAATCACAGCAGCTTCATCAGTGAGAGTTCCTCAGGTGGAGGACATTTACCTCATTTTACAGAAGTTATTTACATATTGAAAAATAAGATCTACTGCCAGAGGAAAACTTCGACAGCAAAAGTTTAAAAACCTGATCATGTCAGGTGTTCTCAGCTACCAATCTTCTCTCACCTTGTCCCCCTACACCCCAAATAGCAGCAGAATGTAATCCATCAGCCTAAGCTGCCTGGAACAGTATCCAAAACATTGTAGGTCACATAGTGAGGGCTCCCATAAAGTGACTGAAAAATGTGTTGCCTGCCAGTGAACTATGTTTTGTCTCATCAGCATTCAATAATGCTGTCTTGTCGTAAAGAAGATTAAAAATAGAACAAAACCACAAGAAGAACAAGTGAGCAAAGGCAAACATTCAGAAGACATTAAGATTTTTTTTAGCCCAGACAGCTGTGGTTTTTCTCTGTGAGTGTTGAATCTCCTTCCTAGTCAAGATGCTGTTATATGATTCATTCTGTAAATCTAAGTGTGACTTTCTGTGTGGCAGATGAGAAAAACTTGTGCTCAGAGCCAGGTAGCTCACAGCCACACCCACCATATATGAATATATTTTAGCGGAGAAGGTCAGCTGTAACATAAAAATTGAGAAGTGTAAATCTCCCTAGCACTAACCATAGAAATGCCCTTTCAGAACAAACTGATTCACTCTCAGAACTTCTTTGTTTCCTTCCCTCAGCTGCCAGATTCTGCATTTGTACTTTTCTTCATTAATGGGAAAGAAGATTGTTTGGAACTGAATATTGCTGGGAAGAGAAGCAACATCTGCTGTGATGTTTATTCCTCTTATTGTTCTTTACATAAGTGCTACAGGAGCCATTCTATTTCCCTTCTGTAACGAGTTCATTAAATCATGCAGGAACAATCCAGGTACTCATCCTGTTCCTGAGTGGGAGAGGCCAGGATGGAGAGAAGTGAAACAGAGACACAGGGGCTCTGGAATACAGGGCTTCACAGGAGGTTCAGATTCACATCTCAAGGTCACACTCCAATTTCTTGAGTAGGGGGAGGCTGTATATTCCCACAGGAAAACTGAAAGCTCTGAATTCCTTTTCCATAAACTGCCTGGGATGCACAAGCTAACTTATTACAAGTTATGAGGTCCTTCAGTGGGAATAAAAAGAGCTATGATGGAATTCTTATGCCTCTTCCTCCTCTAGGAAAATATAAAAGAAAGTGGGTAAAGGAAATATTAGTTGTTTAAATGCATCTTTCATATTTTCTTTCTTTGTATTGGATGATGAGTCACTTGGTAACACACTGGCGGGAGCCTGGAGGTCACTCCCTGCTTCTCACAAAATCTATTAGTTTGGGTTTTTAAAACAGCTACACTCCATCCAGAGAGGCAGAGATTCAGCAGTAGAGGGACACTGTCTCACCCCGGGAGCCTTTAGCAGGGTGTTTGGGGGCAGAGGGTCAGTGTGGAGAGCAGGGCAGTGCTGTGGCCTCTCCTCCTCTTCCCCTGGCAGCCCTGTCCACTGTCCTGGCATGTACCTGATTTTGTAGATGTGGTGCTCAGGGGCCCGGCTTAGTGCTGGACTTGGCAGTGGCAGGTTTACAGCTGGACACAATGGTCCTGAGGGTCCAAGCTAGGTGATTCTATCTATGATTCTATGCTGAAGTCACAAGCTGATAAACTGCCTTTGTTTCTGTTGACAGTAACACAATAATCCCATGTGAAAGAGCTCCAAATACTTCTGATCTACATTCATAAGTGTATTTTCCCTAAGAGGGCTTGCTTTGCCTAGTTATTAGTTCATTACCCATGGCTAATGTGAAAGAAGTAACACATTAGCACTTTCCCTTTTTCACAAGGATTTTCTCTTTGGGAGAATCCAAGGAGGAAAAAGTTGGGTTTTTCCCTCTGTTTCACTGATATGCAAAGAAGGGAGGATATCACTGGGAATCAATATCCCTCATTAAACACACAAATGAGGTGCAAGGACCAGTTAGGGAAGGAATTCAAGTGCAGTAACCCAAAAGGGGAGGAGGGATGGAGATGCCTACAAGCTGCAGAACATATGTGTCAGTATCAGTAATATTTACAGTTGAAGCCTCATGAACAGCAAGAAAGGGCACAGACATGCACATTCTTACAGATTGTGTTGAAATGGCTTAAAGAGATGCTTTCAGTTTAGGCTAACATGTTCTAATTTGTATTGAAAGAGACTGGAAGTGTCAACAAGGTCGTTTGCCACATCCCAGAGAACGAGAAGGGAAGCTCCACTTTACAGAAGGATGATTTTACCCACAGGCATCAATCTTTGAACCCTCCCTACGCAGTTTGCGAGATCCTGTCTTTGTCCAGGCTGCACAGTTCTGTCATGTTTAGCACAGTTCTGGAATATTTAACAATGTCAAAGATTCCCTGCTTCTGCCCACATCCACAACACAGGTCAGGTAGGACAGGTTTTCCAAGGAAATATCTGCTTAGGGATACAGCTGAGGGTTCCCACAGTGGGAAAAATGAAGCTGTGAGGAAGGGACACGGACTTGTCCAAGTGCCTCAATCATTCTGCAAGTTCAGAAGCAGCCTGCAAGAGAGTTTCCACTGAGGGGAAGTGGCTTAGGTGGCCCTTGTCATTGTTCCTGCAGTCCCTAATGCCAGTGTGTTGATACAGATTAACCCTGCATTTGGATCCAGACTGCAAACCTTGCGAATCTCCTGCAAATCCCTGGCAGCTGAGGAGACGCCCCGATGGGATCCACTTGTGCCAGCTGGGATGCTCTTTGGGCTGGTTTTGGCAGGGTGAAGCAGAGAGCTGTGGCTTCCTGAGGAACGTCAGGAGTGGCACCACGTGGACTCTCAGCACAACTGCAGACACCTTCAGTCCTATTTCTGCACGTCAGGTCCTGTCATGTGCTTGCTGTGTAGAAGCAGAGAGGACACACAAAGGACTGAACCGGTTTGAAAACCAGACAAGTACTGTAGCTTTTTGTGTCTGCCTTTATTGGCCAGCACTGCTCTACTCTTCTCGGGAGAGACATTGTTCTTCATGCTAATCTGGCTTCTTTGGCACACTTGAGCTCTGTTCTTTATTTTAAAGAATCACTTCTAAGGCACAGGAAAATAGTTAATGCCAAGAGTAGAAATATCTGGATTGTAAACCTTAAACTGATAGTGAAGGACAATCTTCACACCTCTTCCAAAGCTTGGTCATGTTTAGAAGTCTTAATGGCTTTTATATTTGAAATGCATTTCTGTGTTATTGTTTGAGGCTGACAAAACACTGGAATTCATCTATACTGCTGTCAGAAAACACATGGAAAAAGAACATGACTGATGGATAAATAAATGCATCACTATGTCCTCTTTGCCAATATTACCTCCGACATAAAAGGCTGGGGTGGATCAAGATGCAGGATGAGCTTCAAAAGTCTCCAATTACAGACTGGTCACCTGTATTTTACTATAAATATCATAATAATTATTCCAGGAGACATTATTCTTCCATTTAAGTACATACTCTGTGTGAATGATGTTATCTGTGAAAGCAATAAATTCAGTCGTAGCAGTAAAATGTAATTAGAGTATTTTTCTGAGACAGAATTGATTTTGGGTAGGTACATTGAACTCATGTGTGAAAAATAGGCTCTGGAGCTGCACAGCTAAAATTTTTACAGGAAAAAGTTTTCAAATAAAGATATCTCCTCACTTATAGGTGATTAACTTTTTGAAGATTACACTGAGGCATTTAGGAGTCAATGAACAGGAGGCTGAAGTGATGAGAACACAGTGGTATTTGTCATGGGTGGAGAGAGGGGAGCGAGGCAGAGATTTGTAGGCTGCCTGTCATCAGTCAGCATTAATTTCCCATCACGGCTTCAGTCACGGGCGGCAGAGCAGCAGCAGAGATGGGCGAGTCAAGAACCACACTCCTGACTCCGGTGCCCCACTTTGCAACTTCATTTGATGTACAAGGCCATGCCTGGATCATCATTTATTTCCCATCGTGGCATGGAGCTAATGGCCATGTTTCAGTGTCTTCTGACAGTGGGAACATAACTCTGGAGCTGTGTTGGAGCCTCTTCGGAGGGAGCACTCCTTGTCACACGGGCTATCAACACCTTTCCAAATGAGTTCCACAAGAGGAGCTCTTCAATTGCACTGCATCTGTAATTGCAGCAGGCTGTCAGAAAGGATTTGCTTCTACTTGGGTGTTTAAATAAGGATCTGATACGAAAAAACACTCCTTAAATTCCTATCTTTAGTGAAAATATTTCTGTATGTTTTTGTTGCATTTATCTCTGCTAATACAATCCAATGCTAAAAAATTTCACAGTATAGGAACACACTAATTTTAAAAAAAAAAAAGGTGTTTTTGAAAACGTTTTTTTAAAAAAAACCCTGCTTTTTTTTGAAAAACAGTGCCTTAACATAAACAAAGGTTTGGAAAAAGTTCAAAAAAGCTGATTAAAGTAAAAAAAAGAACCTCAACAAAGTGTTTCTCAGGAGCTGCTGGAAAACAATCTAGATACCCTATGCACTTTCTACAATGGTAGAATTCTCAGAATTTAACTGCGGAAAAAACCAGGAACTGTTTTCTCTTATTTCTCCTATAACACTGTAACCTGTAACCATTTTGCCTGCACAGGACAATTGTGTCAGATTGAGACGAGGTGCCTCTAGTGCCATTTCCCCAAATCCATCTCTTGCATTCTGTTCCATACAAATTGGCAAACTGTGCCTGTTGTGTGTAGCACATCATCCAGAGGCACATTCAGCAGTGTGACTGATACCTTTTGATGCTTCCTGTATTGCTGTATCCCTTTGCTGGGGAGAGATGTGTGTGCAGGGCTCTGCGTTTTAATTGTGGGTTTATCTGTTTTGTGAGTAGTTGCTCCAGAAAAGACAGGAGAACTGGTCAGACCAGGTCTTTTTAAACTGAAATGGCTGGAAATGCCACCCAGTGGAAGCTTTGATGCAGTTTATGGAATATGGGATGGTATTTCAAATTATGTTCTGGACCAGACAAAAAATTTGCCCCTGTAGGAGTGGAAACTAAATAAACTGTGTAAATAGTGTCAGAGAGTCATTCTGCTACAGCTCAAGAGAGAACATGAATGATCCTGGTTCTGCCACACTGTACAAAATTGGAGAGAGCTGCATGGATCCTCCTGAGAGGCACTTCGTTCCTCTGCTAAGCCTGTTCTGTTTGGATGAGCAAAAACTCCCCGAATTTGCTTTATACAAGTTCATTTCTTGCAAAAGCATATGAAAAAAAAAATGTACCTATTCCTCAGTTACATTTATTTACAAAACCTATGTTTTCTTTTTTGCAGAACAAGCCCCCATTCACTAAGATAAGATCCACATATATTTAACTGTTTTAGCAGCAGCTCCAGTCTGTAAGGAGCCTGATGTCAACAAAAACTCAAAGGATGATACCCATCCACCAAACACAATAAATTACTCTCACTTAGCTGCAAACTCCACTCATGGTTTTCTGGGAGTCAGTGAAAGGAACTGTACATGTGACAAACAGCAAACTCAGCACCACAAAATACAAATGGGTTGGAAGATGTTTAAAACTTCTCTTTTTTATAACCAAGAGACAATGTGGTGGTGGTGGGGAACAGGAAGGTAATCCCGACACAAGTCAAACAGGACAAGGAGTTTCAGAGAGGAGAGTATTGAATAAGTATGTCAAGGATACAAAAAACAGAGACTTCAAGGAAAGCATGTGTAGAAATGGATTAAATTAAGGAATTGTGATCAGCTTTTGGCACCTGCTAAATTTTCCCTGTGAAATATAAATAACATCCAGCTAATTAAAAAGAAGAGAATCCATCAATCTGCGTTGCAGTTTCAGGACAGGATTTGTTATTCTGTTCATAACATTCTGCTTAATAATGACACCCCAACCTTCATCCTGTTAGGTTTTAGACAGCTATTGGTCCTAGCCCATATTCATCTGCCTGAGAAAATAGTGGTTTGTATTTGGCACAGCAAAGTTCTGTTTCTGCCCAGCGCTGGGACCTGCCTAACCTGCCCTGTGCTGTTCCAGACTCCATTTCAGCACTGCTGTTACCACCCCTGCTCACAGAAATTGTATCCTAAAACATCCCATGAATGTTATTGAACAAAGACTGAGCAAAGAAAATCACAAACCTCAGCCATATCTGGTAGAACAGAGCAAAGTTTGAGCTTACAGGGGTTGGTGCTCTGGAGTGTGGAAGTGCCCAGTCCCATCTCACAGCATCAAAGCTTTCTTGTTTTTCATTGCATAGGACCACTCACACTGATAAACAGGAGATGAGAATCTAAACCCCTGTAAGTCTGAAAATCCTTTTTCCACTTGCTGCCATGATTCTGGCAGTAAAAGAAAGAATTAGGAATTCCAAATACACTTAAGCTTCAACTCGCAAGATTTCTAATGGAAGGGAAGCAATCTAGTATAAGTGAAGGTGCTGCCTCTCTGAATCAGAGATTTCCAAAGTTTGTTAAAGGACTAATATTTTAGAATGGGCAGGAGCTGCAGCTCAGGGTTCCTCCAGCTGTTGACTCTTCTAGGGAAGGAAATACATGCTGATGTAATAGGGAGTCACATGTATGATTAAAGCAGAGCCCTTTGGGGGAAATGGGTATCTAGAAAGGATTGTTTCTGATGCAGGGGATTATTTTGGAGAACCTGAAGTTGCCTTGGAAGATGTCTGCTTCAGTTTAGGAAGTTTGTGAGGTTTAGGCCTCTAGGTCAGGGGAATATTACCAAAGGTGTTCAACTGCAAAAAAGCTTAAGAGAAGTTGAAGGCAAAGCAAGGAACAACAAAGAATGTCTGAAGCAAGACATGATAAACTCTAGCATTAATATTTTTAGCTTCACAAGCTGAAGTGCTGCTCCACACACCATATTTGTAGCTAACTCTCAATTTTGTGCTTTTGCACCCTACAGAATCAAAGGAGAGGAAACATTAGTACAGCAAATACTAATGTGTTAAGGGCATTGAGGTTAACTCCTAACAGCTGGGAGGAGTGGCAAAAGCATGGGGAAGAAAAGGAAGGAAGTTTCAAACAGAGAGATGGAGCATGGGCCTGCAAAATACAGGCAAGTGGAGGAAGAAAGATATGAGCTTTTCATAAAGTACTGGGGCTGAATGCAGTGTGGGAGGGAGAGTGTGAGCAGTGGGTTCATGGAACACCTGTGCAGTCAGCCAGTGTCACAGCAAAAGTTACAGAGCCAGGGGTCCAGCTGGATAGCCTGGATAGTTTATGCCTTCCCTTGACTCGAATCTTCTCAGGTGTCTCTGAAAGAAACCTTGATGGAAAGGAATGGCCTGATGCAGATGAGTCACATTGTTCACTACACCATGCGGAGACACTTGAGGGCAGTGATAAGAGAACTGAAACTCATTCTTGCATAAAATATAAGTACAGGTGTATAAATCTGCACATATCTGCTTCTCTGCAGTGTATTTCCCTCCTCCAAATACACCCTTTGCCATGCAAGGAACGCAGCGTGAAAGAAGAGCCACAGCTCTGGGTCAGAGGAGTAGTTTGTTCTCCCTGAATAGCAAACCCAGATTTGGTTCAAGAAAAGCAAAAGTTTTTTAGAGGTCCTTGTGAATGGAAATTGAGTATTTTTAACAAAGCTAGCTCCAAACCTCGGGATAGAGGGGATAATTTTATCAGTAGATCTGAGTAAAAACAAGTGGTCAGATACTCAGTACTACTCCACATTCTTAAAACCAATGAATCCAATTCCGTAAGGATTCCCGTCTTCAAAAGCTTCTGCATTACCCTTTCTCTCCTTAAACAGAGGACCTGAGCAGGGCTGGACTCTAGTCACCAGAACAGCCTTGACTGGAATTTTGTGCTAGTGAAGATTTTAATTAAGTCTTTAAAACTGGCTGGAAGCTGCTCAGCGAAACTGAGCAGATCCAGTTGATCTGGGTGAGATAACTGGGGTTGCAACTAAAGCAGTTTTTAAAAATAGCATGATTCTGCTCTGAATGACTCTGCCTCACAAAATAATGTACTTTCTGTGAAGCTCTAAGGAAATGGATTTATGTTGGCTTATTGGCTGTCAAACATTTTATTTTAAACAAATCAGACAGCAGCTCTCAGAAGTTAAGGGATGTAAGAAACTGAGCACTGGTTCAAATAAGTACTGTGACATATAATAAACTTCAGTATTTTCAGAATTTAGTGTAAAATTTTTTAAAATGTGTTTGGTTCTTCTTCCTTTTGTTGGAGATACTTTCAGATATTCTAGAAATGCAGAAACTGTAATTATAGAGATACTTGTGTGTCCTGTACTGGCATTTTAATGTTTACTTACCCAGCTGACATACATAAGGGAATTGTATTCACAAATTAGTCCCACAATCACACATCTAAAGAGTTCTAAAATTTGTCTGTGACTGATGATCCAAATAAGGCCCAAAAAAAAAAAAACAACAACAAAAAACAAATGGGTGATTCTATCTGTATCTCTCTCCTGCTTTTATTTTCAGATGAGCAAAGCGATGAAAATCTTCACTTGAACTGCAGACAGGCTCTGACCACTGAGCTCTAGCAGTGGAAAGAGGTCTTTAAAAAAAAGAGTAGAAATAGCAATCCAGCAGAACTGCAGGTTTGGATGTGACCTGCCCAGCAGTTTGCTGCTGTGACTCACAGCACTGATATTTTATTCACATGAAACACTAAGGGCCTGATTCTTCACTCAGAGCCATTCAGGTTAGAAATTGCTGTGGCTTAAAATCAGCACAATTTTGTGAAAAGCAAACCGAGCTCTTAGAGCACCATCCAGCACAGTGGAGTGATAAATTATATAACATTAACAAATCTTTTAACTCTTTGGTAAATGAGAATTTGATGACAAAGCCTCCAAAGGCTTGGCAACTCAGATAAGTGCCACAAAGCCAGCATGTTTATTTGCAGATTATCTGAATTATTCAAACCTCCTGGGTTTTCAAAATTGAGCTGGAAGTCTTGCACAGACAGACTTTGCCAATTGTGTGTACAGTAATGAGAAAAAAATATTCCCTGAGAAATTTCCCATGACTAAATAAGCCTGGTAACAACAGCAATTTTTTTTCACTACATGAAGTGATCTTGTCATTCAAGTAGAGCTGTGGTGAAAATGGTCCTGAAACAGCTCCTTAGAGCAGTACAGAGGCAGCCAATGGCCTTTCTTTGCAAGTGAGGAAAAAATTCTTACAATTAGAAAAAACTATTGAAGGGGACATCCATTTTTCACCATAAGATTTACAACAACCCACCCTGACATGGAGAGGACCAGTCATGGAACTGCAGGTATTGAAGAGCTTCTCTACTCCTGCACGGTGTTAATTGTGGCACTACATGGCTGATCCCTGAATAATCTGGTTGATCCCTAAATAATCTACTGCATCCTGCTTGGAGCAGAATTAATTATGACAGCTAGCACATGTGGCTGACTCAAATGAACAGGTGTGGCTCTA